>JARYGA010006652.1:0-29962 GCA_030545235.1 Helianthus tuberosus | reverse complement strand
GGGAGATTGTTGGGATTGAACCCTATCAGAGGAACAGATAATTAAAACCAAAACTGGATCAGGGCAGTGGATCAAGAATATGCAGATGTTATGTATACAAGTCTCTCCCCTTAAAAGTGGTTTCAAGATCTGATGACCTCCAATCCACTAATCATTACAACTACTGACCTACAACTGCTGATCAAGTTAAAGACTGATGAAAGACTAAAGCTCTACTGGTCAATCTACTGCTATGAGTCAAGCTCTGCTGGTTTATATCAAGTACTGCTGGAGTCACAACAGTGGAAGGATAGAGCAGCAGTTTAGTTTTACTTTTGTAATGTATTGTAATAAGTTGTTAGCTTAGCAGTAGTTATATAAGATCAGTTGTTTGAGTTTGTTAGGAGGTTAGATGTCACTTTCGTGGTGACATCATCAAAGATGCCACAGTGGTTTGTTTGTGCCTATAAATAGAACAGTACCCTATACTGTTCTTTTAGCTCTTCACCATCTTTCTTCCTGTACGAACAAATCACTGTGAGCTCAGGCTGAGGGGGAGTTTGTTACATGCATGCCATTGTAATCGTTGATGAAATAAATTCAATCATTTGGTTCTTTGTTGAAAATGTGTGTTGAAAGCAATTCTCCTGTTTGATTGTGTGCAAAGTTTGTTTCCATTTACATTCCGTTGCATTACTTGTTCATCTTTCATTTTAATTCAAACGTAAAACATAATCAAAACCAAACTCAGATCCTAACATTTGACCAAGTCCCTACTCTACCACTTGGCAAGATAAGTTATGTGGATTATGCAATGAGTTAAGTAATTATGGGTGTACACATAATTATGAGATTCGATGCATGGAAACCATAGTGAGTCCTGCTAAGTGTGATGGCATAAAATCTAGAGTGATTAGATAACGAGACGATTGTAATACAATAAGAACATGGTGGATACGCTACTGGTAATTCCTATATATAAGTGTGTTTATTGTATTATCGGTCGTAGCATTATCCAAATCACTTGAGGATTTTATGTTATCCCAAACCCATATGTGTTATCTTCGACAAGAATCCAAATCCACCTACCTTCATTTCCAGTTCTGACGAAGTATCCATTGATGAAAATGAATTATCCGTTCATTGATGAAAATGCGCTTCCGAAGAAATATCCATTGGGAAATGAATAATCTATTCATAAATCCTTCATTTCCACTTCTGACGAAGTATCCATTGATGAAAATGAATTATCCATTCATTTTCTCTTCTGAAGAAATATCCTTTGGGAAATGAATAATCTATTCATAAATCCTTCATTTCCACTTCTGACGAAGTATCCATTGATGAAAATGAATTATCCATTCATTTTCTCTTCTGAAGAAATATCCTTAGGGAAATGAATAATCTATTCATAAATCCTTCATTTCCACTTCTGATGAAGTATCCATTGAGGAAAATGAATTATCTATTCATTTTCGCTTCTAAAGAAATATCCATTGGGAAATAAATAATCTATTCATAAATCCTTCATTTCCACTTCTGACGAAGTATCCATTGTTGAAAATGAATTATCCATTAATTTTCGCTTCTGAAGAAATATCCATTGGGAAATGAATAATCTATTCATAAATCCTTCATTTCCACTTCTGACGAAGTATCCATTGAGGAAAATGAATTATCCATTCATTTTCGCTTCTGAAAAAATAACCATTGGGAAATGAATAATCTATTCATAAATCCTTCATTTCCACTTCTGACGAAGTATCCATTGATGAAAATGAGTTATCCGTTCATTTTCGCTTCCGAAGAAATATCCATTGAGAAATGAATAATCTATTCATAAATTCATTCCCACTTCTGACGAAATATCCATTGAGGAAAATGAATTGTCCATTCATTTTCGCTTCTGAAGAAATATCCATTGGGAAATGAATAATCTATTCGTAAATCCTTCATGTCCACTTCTAACGAAGTATCCATTGAGGAAAATGAATTATCCATTCATTTTCGCTTCTGAAGAAATATCCATTGGGAAATGAATAATCTATTCTTAAATCCTCCATTTCCACTTTTGACGAAGTATCCATTGATGAAAATGAATTATCCATTCATTTTCTCTTCTGAAGAAATATCCATGGGGAAATGAATAATCTATTCATAAATCCTTCATTTCCACTTCTGACGAAGTATCCATTGATGAAAATGAATTATCCATTCACTTCTGACGAAGTATCCATTGAGAAAAATCAACTATCCATTCATTTTCACTTTCGAAGAGTAACCACTGGGAAATGAATAATCTATCCTTCATTTCCACTTCTAAAGAAGTACCCACTGAGGTAATAAATAACTTATTTATTTTACCGCTTCTGAAGAAACATCCACTGAGAAATGAAACGCATACTAAATCCTTATAGAATCTTTCTATCTTAATAGTTAGATTCTTAAAGGGACACTTAAAGTACTACTTTTAAATCCTTTATTGGATTTCTAAGAATGCTTTACAAGACATGGAAACAAGAGCCAAATCCTCATAAGATCTTTCTATCTTAATAGTTAGATTCTTAAAGGATACTCTCAGTACTATTGATTGATTTGGTTTTACCATTAATCAACCCCTCATTCCCACTTCCTGCATTAATCGAGGAAGTATCCACTACGGGATAAGCATCATAGGTATAACAGCCCATTTCCACTTCCTTCATGATCTGAGGGAGCTAGGGAATGATAAAGTTATGTCTTACGTGGAAATCCTTGATGGGTTATTCTATGCAAATAGATAAAACCCTAGATTCCATGCAAGACAATTGCTTGACACAACTTATGCAAACAAACTCCTACGAATAAATTTCGGGATAAAATTTCCTAAAGTAGGGGAGACTGTGACATTTGTGTCTTTCGATCATTATACAATTCCGAACAACTTTATATTTAATGAAACATTGTGTTTTACTTCCGGGATTGTATAATGTAACAACCTAACACGTAATATCTTAAAAACGACGTAGCGGAAATATGAGCTTAAAAATTTCTTTCTTTATTAACGACATTGAAGAAACACTGGTTTAATCGACCGGAATCAGTTGAACCAAGGGGTTTGAATCTGCATAAAAGGGTTTAATCTTCTCATTTTGACTCGGGGGTAATTGAACTCTTTCTTCGAACAACAACTACAAAACAAACAGCCGTTAGACTAGCCACGGGGAGAATGGGGGTTCTTTTCGTGACCAGCATCCGGCGTGAGAATAAGTACAGGGTTTGATGAAGAAGAAGAAGTAATAGTAAGTGAAGTGAGAGTAGCTTGAAGAATTGTACCTAAATTATCCTTTATTTAGAGCCGAAGTTTAGGCGGGAAAATCTGTTGATGAAAACATAACGGAAAATACCATTTCGTAAGCGGTTATTTCCCTCACCGTTAATCACTAACGAGTGTGCACACGGATCGTGGTCATGATCAATGGTTGGGGTGGTGCCACGTGGAAAGTGGGTGTGACACCTGTGTCACTTCAACCATCAAACAAATGCCAAACCAATGAAATATTGTATTTCATACTTGGGATTTGTAAAAATATGTGTATCGTTTGCACATATCTACTCTTGTTCGATTTTAAGCTTTAAATCGCTTTCTGGAGGGTTATACGCGCTCTGATGCGTAAATATAACGAGTTTAATCCAATGAACACTCCGGAATAGTGAAATAGGCTTAACATATCTTAAATAACCTTTACATAACTTAGAAATAAGTTTTATAGGCTTTGGTATGGCAAAAACAAGTTAATTCGCTTACAAGGACTAAACTTAACAAACTGCGAAAGTATGCCAATTTGAACTGTAACAGACATTCTGGAACATGACCATAAGTTAAACACACCTTAAATATCCTTTATATAGCTTATAAATAGGCTTTGAGGGGTTCGGTGTGCTAAAATAAACTTTTGGGTCATTTAGGGACTAAAAGCGTCAAAAAGTGCACAAGTTTGCATTTTCGCGCATAACTTACGTTCTGAATACATCCGGACATCCAAAAATTTATTTAAGCATTATAATATTATGCTTTAGTGTTTGGCTTGTCAAAAATCCATTCTTCGCTTAATTTGGATCGTTTTTGCGTTCGTTACGACTCCCGTCGTAGTTAACCGAACATCGCGATCGTACGGCCAAACGAACCAACATCCGATATATTTTTGAGCACATTTCAAGTTCCCTATTCCTTAACTTCATTTTAGTGCTTTGAAATGGGGTTAACGGGGCTTAAACGTGTCAAAAACGCATCGAAAACCAAGTTTTGAGGCTGCAGGGACTGAAACTGTAAATCTGCCAAACTAGGTCCTTACGGACCTCAACATTGGGAGTGTTGAGGTCCGTAAGCAGGGGCCAGATGCAGCAAAACATTTTTCACAGCCTGTTTCTAGCCTTTAACCCCTTCCAAAGGCCAAGTGCCACATGTTAATCTCTTGTGGTGGCAAAATCAGTTACCACAACATTCCGACAAGTGTACGGGCGAGATCATTCCCTCTTTTCCAAGAAACGATCCTAACGGTGAACCGAAAACTATAAATACCCACCTTATGTTCACTCATTCCTCACAAGAATCTGATCTAATGTGCTCTAAGTTGAAACCTTTGTTTCATACCTGAGCTATTTTGATCTAGATTAGCATTCGGGGACCCTTTGTAAGTGTTCCTTCGTTCTTTTATTGCTTTTCGAGTCCGAAAGTCAAACTTTGTTTGACTTTCTGCATTGACCAGTTTATGGTCAATGCGAAGTTTGTTTGAACTTCATAACGTGAGCGTAATCACGATGGTTATAGTCCCTAGTGACTATACCTACTGATTACCACATTATCTAGGCTCAGTGACGAGTCGTAGTTTCGGAAAAATGCGCATTCTTGCGTATTTTGTAACCAAACTACTCTTGGGTATCAAAACCGTTTGTTTTTTATACCAAACCTGTTTTCTAAACTTAGGTAAGCATGTTTTAGCATGCTTAGCTCGTCACTTTTAGTTTAGTGCTTATATAGGGTCGTAAGGTAAGCGATCTAAACAATCGCTTATACTTTCGAACCCGACCCATTTGGTCGATCATTAGGATCCGACCAAATACCTTAGGTGACCATAGTGTATAGGGAATAACCTTCCGAGGTTATACCTTATGGTCACATCGTTTGAGTAGTTGTATGATAGGTAGTTTATATGCCTTAGGTAAATTACCAGAATACCCTTTTCATGTATAATTGGTAATTAAGCATATGTAACCTAAACATTTGCCACATAACTGATTATGTAACATGTTTAGGCATATAACACTTGTCATAGGGCTAGTTAGACGTCTCGAGTGCGCTTTTGCGCGCACGGCGCGTTAATGTAGCATAAGCTACCTTAATGGGTCGCGATGGGTCGAAAGCACTTAGGTTAGGTTTCATTTTAGTATGTGGGCTTTGTTAAACCATATTACATGAGTTCACATACTCATTTGGCTTACGAGCCCTCATTCTATCCGATCCTCCGATTTAGGTCCGGTTTATTAATGTAGTTACCTATATTAGGTGCCGTTTGATATCCGTGATCATTGTTTGGTTGTTATTCAAGGACTACTAAGCAATCTCAATGTGAGTACATAGTTCCCCTATTTTACTGTTTTCCAAACTGTTTTGGGGTAAAGCATGTGTACCTATGTGTTATTTTCATGATTTCAAAGTATAATTGATTATACATGTTATTACTTATCATTTGACAAACTAAATGACTATCTATGGTTTAAACACTGATTTCTCAATGAACATAAAATAAAATGTTGAATTGTACTTATTTTATGTTCACCAGACCGATTGGTAGTATGATATAGCGCTATAGGATTAGACACCCCATTCCTGTTGTCATGGAATGTCTGAAACCAATTTGTTTCTCCATCCAAATAGGGATTGCCTTTGTGGTATCCTTATAGTCTCAAAGGTGTAGTTTGATGCACTAGGTCTGAATGAATTCTTAAATCACACATTTAAAGTATATTTTGATATACTCCCAAAAGTGTAGTTTGATATACTCTCATGTGTGGTATTGTACAGAACCAATATATATATTTTATCAACAAACCAAAACATATTTTTATATGTTATTTATAAAACCCAAAGCATATTTTGATATGTTATTTATGAAACCAAAACATAGTTTAATATGTTATTTACAAATCCAAAAGTATACTTTTAATATGCTACTATAAGGTTATTCGTTTAATCTTACATTATTTTACAAAGCATAACTTTTGATTTATTCAAACACTTTGTTTTGTACATTTTTACTTGTGGTTTAAGAAATCTCATTTTACTTACCATACATAACTTTTGTTTACACATTACATGGTTTACATTTAACTTGAGTTATACAATAACATTGGACTATTGGTTTAAACATGAACATTCTATATTGGTGGTTTGGTTTGAGTAAGTGACTTAAGTAACGAGGCGTGTGTAATATGATACAAGCATGGTGGATACGCCGCTGGTACTTCCTATATATAAGTGTTTGTATGGTATTACATATCGTAGTGTTATTTGAATCATTTCAATTTAAGTCATATAACATTTTATGCAAATAACATACTTTTCATAAGACATTGTTTTACAACAACTTATCTTATACAAACTCATTTTACATGGTTATTCATTTAACCTTACATTTATTTATACATATAATCTGATCATATTGTTTTTCAAACGATTTACAAAACAAATCAATTTACGAGGTTCATGACTAAACTTTATTAAACATTTTCTTAAACTTACAAGTCATGAATCTTATTTTCACAAAACCTATGTATCTCACAGGCATTTTTATGCTGACGTACCTATTTTTACACATGTTTCAGGTACTGCTTTGCAATGATTTGTTGATACATGCTACATTTAGGATGGACTCGTGCCTTAGTAACTTTAAAACTTGGAAGGTCATAGTTGTACTTATTTGATTGTATTAAAACAATGAGTTCATTTATTCAATAAAACAGAATTTATTTATTCCATGGTTACGAAACAATGATTCTGTTACAACACTCCCCGACGTTTCCGCCACGTCTGGTTGTTCTACGTGGTCGGGGTGTGACAGAAAAGTTGGTATCAGAGCCAATGGTTATAGGGAATTAGGTTATTAGTAATGCTTTGACCTAGACTATAACCTTCCTAGGACCCTAACACAAGTTTTCTTGTGTTTAGTTTTAAAACAATACCGTCACTTATTCTTAGGTGACAACCACAATAAGAACATAAATTTCTATCCCGCTTTGAAAATTAATCATCTGTTCTAGGATGATTTATCATATGGTTTTGAACCCTTTAAGTTTTCAAAATCTCGTCAAAGTTGGTCTAAATAATGTGAACACGTGCAAACTGGAAGGGTGGGTGCCTGTACCCTGAGTTTTCTGTCTAAGGTTAGAGTGTTCGTACAAATCCACATAATCGGACCAGTCACTCTTACCTGGGAACTCTTGGGGTGAGTGTCCACTTATAGGCGAGCATGTCTTCGCGATACATTATTTTTTGACCTATTTCCTTTGATTAATCACCGGGGTCGTTTGTTGCTTTGTAGTAACAAACAAATGACCAATATCCTTGCTTTCATCAGATTTGTTTCATCTCATTCTTTTCGTCTAATTCTCTCACTCGTTTCCTTTCATATTTCCTCTTTTAGAATGCCTCCTCGACGCGACAACCAGATGGCGAATGCCAAACTGGCGGAAATCATCGCGCAGCAAATGGCTGCTGCCTTCCCAAATCTTTATGCTCAAATGATTCAAGCCATCAACAACAACAATGCTCCATGCAATTTCAAAAATTTTAACTCGGCTAAACCGCTCAAGTTTAGTGGTTCTGAGGGAGCAACTGGGCTTCTTCAATGGTTCGAGAGCATTGAGAATACTTTCCGTCACGTTCAGTGTCATGAAAATCGCAAGGTCGAGTTTTCTTCGAGTGTATTTCAGAAGAGGGCTCTTACGTGGTGGAACAGGGTTGTGAGAGACCGCGGTGCTGAGGTTGCATTAGCACAGACTTGGGCTGAGCTTAGGGCTCTTATGATGAAGGAATTCTGTCCTCGTCATGAGCTAAGGGCTCTAGAAAGGGAATTTGATGATTTGAAGCAAGACAGTGGGGAACATCGAGCCTATACTGACCGCTTTGAGGAATTGTGTCACACCCTGTCTTTTGCGGAAGCGTATGATGTGTGACTAGCTTGTTATCATTGCATTCAATCGTAATAAACAACTACATGATCAAAACGATATTCATCCATTTATGAAAATTTGAGTATTACAAACACTTGTTATTTAAGTTTTCAAAACACGACCTTTGACAAGGTTACAATTCAACAAAAGTGGATGACATCTAAACTTGTAGTCTACTTCTAGTTACGACACTTGTGCCCAAGATCCATCCTGTCACCTGAAATACATGTAATTTTGGAAAACATCAACATAAAGTTGAGCGAGTTCATGCGTTTTTGTATTTCACGTTTGTATACTTTGTATGAAAAAACATAGTGTGTGTCATGTATAATTCAAGTTTTTCTTGAGTACCCCACGTACTTCAAGTATAAATCAAGTTTTCTTGAGTACCCCACGTATTAAATGATTGTTTATACAAGGACATTAAGGCACGTGAGGACATAGGGAGCATTAGTATATTCTCCTTCAAGGCATGTGAGGACATAGGGAGCATTAGTATATTCTCCTTTAACTGTGTCGATTACCCTCGACTGTGTCGATTAACCTCGACTACTTCAATTTCCCTTGACTGTGTCGATTTCCCTCGACTGTGTCGATTGACCTCGACTGTGTCGATTTCCCTCGACTGGGACACCGAAGCACTCATGAGGTCACATAAGGACCATGAGTGGGGCTCGGCCGTACCCGTTAGATCCAACCCTCGTCCCTAATTAAGTATTAATGGCATCTCAATATCTAGTTTAAGCTCACATGATCTAGTATTTTCTAGCATTTCTTATAGCTCATCATATTGCACTCACCACGAGTGCTTCTCGTATTCTTTTGTATTCTCAAATCATATTGCACTCGGTACTCGTTCTCACCAAGAGTGCTTCTCGTATTTTTACCATTTGTAAAAATTGTAATATGTGTAACATGTATTTCACCCCCGAGAGTTATAAAACCAAAAACAGTTAAAGAAAAGGGGGAGCATGAACTCACAACTTTGCGTTCCTGCGTCGTAAACTTCACCGGATTTGCTTATCTAGCGTCGTGACCTATACGTGTTTTCTTAACGTTAGTCACTAGACTTGTATCGCACAAGTACAGTCACTATCTCTTGTGTACGTATTCTTGTGTTAAAAATAACTTATATTTTTTAACTAAGTGTCTTACTTATATTATTTTCTCGAAAATAATTATAAGTTTCTTGTATTATGCACTTTGCACCTGAATTATGTATTTTGCCTAAGTATGGTGTATGTGTATTTTTGTGTTTTCACTTCTCATGAGTATTTAGTGTATTCTTAAGTCCTAATACACTATCAAGTATAATACATACTACATACACTTAGCACAAAATGTGGCGATCAATAAATATATATTTTTCCTCACAAATATACATACTTATATCCTTTCAGTTTAAATATACAAAATTGGGTTGTTTTCGGGCATTTTAATAAAATAGTTATCTTATTCAAAAAATTCCTAAATTTTTACAGAACGTCTTAAACGATCCAAAAATTATTGTGTAAAAATATCGGGGTCCAGTTCATTACCAATATTTTATAAGAATTTATTTTCCGGACTGCAATCAGATTTGTCGCTTTCTGATTGCAGTTTACGAAATAATTCATTAAAAATTCATCGTAAGTCCGATTTACGAAATTCCAGTGGGAGAATCACAAATACAACAGTGACCAACTACAGTATAAATTACGTGATCAGACTCCGCACAGTATACAAGTTATGACAGAAAACAGGACGCACATTTTCAGCAGCAAAAATGCAGCTCTAGCTGCTGTTACGAAAAGACACTTTAAAAATAGTAAACGGAGTCCAAAAATTATGATTCCGGTGCCATAAGAACCGTATTTCATAATACATGAACCTAGACTTCAGAAAATACATTTTTCATTTCAGTTATGTCCTGTTACAGCCAGTTTAAGTCGGCTGGAAAAGCGAATCAGCATGGTTTTTGTAGTATAAACGCCATTAAAAAGTACATTTACGATTACCATTCATCCTAATAATGACTTATCTCGTAACATAAGTTATTTACAGCAGATCAACACTTAAATATTTCAGTTTTATCATGTTTCATCATCATTCTAACACTCCTTTATCATGTGCTAGTTAATATCCAAGACTTTGTTTAAGTTCTTTAAACTTTCTTATCATTCGATCACTACACATCTTTAACCACATAAACAAGTAAAACACAAGGATCTAAGTGCTTACCACTAGCACAAGGCTAGGGGAGTTCGAGTGAAGAAAACGAGTGGTTAATAGCAATTGAACAAGGTCCTTGACAATCCGTGAGTTCCACGCTTCGTGATTCACCTTGTAGCACCTTGTTGTACACTTGGAATGCTTGGACAAGAATCGAAGATGGTGAAGGTGGTATAGGGGGTGTTCGGCCGAAGGTGGTTCAAGGGAGGGAGAGAGGAAGGTGTTGAAGTTGTGAAGGTGGTGATGAACATGAGTGTCTAGTGGTTAGTTTTATAATCCCCCATCTAGTCTTTACCCATGAGTTCTTGTGTCCCATATCTCAACAACACATCTAATAAAATATGAAAAGAAATCAAGGAGTGGGATTTTATGTCCCCTAACCGGCCACCAATGGGGGGGGGGTAAAGTGTAACTTGTAATGGTTAGTTACTTGATTTAGTTAGGACTCAAAGATGTTAGTTAGGATACTAGTGTGTGTTATTTAATGTATAGTGGGTTAGGGTGTTCGGGGACCCTAACTATCTTAGAAAAATAAAAACAATGCTTCTAGCATTATTTTGGTGTTCCGGGTATTTTCCGGTTGTTCGGTTAGACACCGGTTCGTTAAAGTGCTAAATTACACTCTTTAGTGTCTTTTAAGTGTCCTTTTGTAACACTTTCAATCCCCGACACTTAGGGAAGTATCTTGGATGATAAAACATAAGTTCTGCATGAAATTTATGTGTTAAGAGCTGTTTTATAGCTGTATTTTATAAATTTCTACACTTAAAGTTCGTTTCGGGTGCTTTTTAGTGCGTATTTTAGCTTCCGGAATGCCTATATTAAAACCCTTGTATGTACTCTTGGGTTTTAATGCATTCTTGACTTTGGACCTACACCTAGGCTCCAATTCTAATGTCTGACTGCTTTCTGCAGTTTTGTTGACACGATGTGTCTTACCGGTGAGTTTACTAATATTTTTGACGCAACGCTATCATAAGGTAATTCTTGTAGCATATATCATGCATGAATTCACTTGTATGGAATTCAGAAATTTATTTGTCTGGTAAACCAGATCGTGCACAGTCATTTAAGCACAAATTACTGTTCATTTCGTGTACGGAATGTACGGAAAAGTGACGGTTGTCACAGTCTCCCCCCGTTAGAAGAATTTCGTCCCGAAATTCAAGCGATGCCATCGGTCGCAGGGGAGTTGTGAAACCAATATGGTCACTTAGATTCATGATTTGTCTTCATGTTCCCATGAAATCTCTGGGTCATGTCATGAATTCTATCATACTCAAGTAGATCAATCATGTCTTTTTCTGCATCTTGTGGACTCTTGGTCCATAAGCTCAACAGGTTTCTATACTATTGCGGACTCTTGGTCCAAATCCTCAACAGGTTTCTATAGTATTGTGGACTCTTGGTCCAAAACCTCAACAGGTTTCTATAGTATTGTGGACTCTTGGTCCAAAACCTCAACAGGTTTCTATAGTATTTCTTGTCGTTTGTCGTTGACGTGAATTTTATTTGTGGGAACAACGACTGTTCCTTATGTCATACTCCTCTACAGACTAGACACATGAATGTGTCGCGATCACTACTGATCTTTTTCTGGGAGCTTCATCTTGTGAGCAATGGTTCTGATCCCTACACCGGGGATTCTACCTTTTCGTTTTCCAAATCACACTAGGCCTTCTCTAGGCGAGGCTCTCATCAAAGCCATACTTCTTGTCTCAAATTCTTTCGACTTCTGCCGCTCATCGGCGCTATCTTTCTGTATTCTGCGGGTTGTCCTGATATGATCACATAACTGAACGATCTGGCCTCTAGTTTTCTTGGGCCATCTCGGGCCAGTTGATTGTTTATTTTTGCTCTCCGTTCAACATGATGGGAATTTACTCATTATGTTCTGTCTAAAGCTTTACACGAAGCGGTTTAGACGGCGGTGTGATAGATACCGTTGTAGGAAAACTCCACTAAGGGCAAGTGAGTGTTCCGACTTTTCATCAAAGTTTATCACACAAGCACGTATTGTGTTCATACAGTCTGCATTGTTCAGCAGCTCAGTTCATAATCAAGTTCTTACGATCATCGGTGTGCTGCAACCCTTGTGATCAACAAAGATCGTGCAACGTTTTCTTTCAGGTAGTGACGTCCAATTTGCGTTGCGCAATTATTATATCTATCTCAAGATCTCTTCTCATGATTCCTTAATCAATGTGCCGCGTGTGCAATGTCGTGGTCTCGTTGCATCGACGTACAATCGAGACTTTGTCGAGAGACATCACATAATTGCAACTCTAGCTCCTTAGCTCTTGGTTGCAGGGTTGGCATGAATTTCGTTCTTATCCACCATGTATCTTAAAGTTCTCCCTTTGCGAACTCGAAATCCGCTTTTCATCCTCATTGCACATAACTGTGCTTTCTCTAAGAGTTGCAAGGTAAATTGCGGCTGTTGCTCACGACCTTCCTTGGTCGTTGGCCATATAAGAATGTAGTCAATAAGTATATGACTTATCCAGGTATAGCTCACACGTTCGATTCATGAGGTCCATGAATATTGTCGATGCATGTGTTAAGCCAAATGATACGACAAGGATCTCGTAATGCTCGAAGCAAGTCCTAAAGGTCGTTTTAGGGATATTTCCTCTTGTATTCATAGTGGAGGACCTCTTGTCCTCAAGTTGATCTTTGAGTGGTAACTGGAACCTTACGATTGGCTCATTTGTGTCATCAGTCCTTGGCAAAGGATTCTGATTCTCAATTTTCTGAAGTTTATGTAGAGTGGAGACTACCAACTTTCTCCTTGTCTCCTTAACTAAGGATGTTATGTCCTTAATTTCCTCTGTCTAGCAGCTCTTGCAATTATATCAGAGGTTCATGCTTCCCTGGTGAAGCTAGTCGGTATGGCGTCATTCGTCACTGGTGCTGCTCCTGGCACGCGATTTATCCTGAACTCCTCTCGTCGCTACAGAGAGGCGTTCCTAGAAAGTCTTCCAAAAAGGCTACTGGGACTTCTTCCGTCACGGGGATGTTCTCAGGCTCTGCAGTCTACTCGGAGGCGTTTCTATGACCAATGAGGGACGTCGTAGATCTGCTGCCTTGTGGGGTCTAGCATCCTTGCACCTATTGCAGGAAAGTTGGGTTTCATCATCCGCAAGAGGGATGCGTCTGATTTTCTCATATCGAACGACTTCAGCTGTATACTTGGATTTCTGATCCATGCTGACTATCATATTATGACTTCGCGAGTCAATGGTAACAGAAGGTTCCGACCTTCTGAGTTCCTAGAATATAATTCCTTACTTGCTTCGTCTGTTTAAACTAGCCTTCTATATGCCCATTTCTTAAGAATATAGGACGTCTATTTTACTTGACACTAGGCCAAGCAGTTTCTTAAGTTCTAAGCATGTAAGGTTAAAGTTGATGCCAGTATTAATTAAAAGTAGATGCGTTAGGTTGGTTAATAGGGAACGTACCCGTAACCGCATCTGGATCCTGGCGTGCTTCACGAGTTTCAATCGTGAAAACCCTTCCCTGTTTGTTTCTTCTTAGGGCAATCTTTCCTAAAGTGCCCTGCTTCACCACATCTGTAGCAACCCGGTATTCTCTTATTTCTCCCATCTGGGTCCGTTGCCTAACATGCAACCTTACTGTGCCCTTCTTTTCCACACTTTCTGCACTTAGGCCTCGGACATCGACCTTCATGGTGGAAATTGCATTCTCCGCACTTCGGTTTAGTCCCCGAGTATATTCTACCACCGGCCTTATTAGTGGCTCCATCAGTTTTTCTGTCACGTGGCGGATTCACTTTCTTTCTTTTGTTTGCTTTAGAGCTTCCATAGCTGACTCGTGTGCCCACCTTTAGGTTCGAAGACTTCCTTTTCTTATTGCCTGATGACTCCACATGAGTCTCTTTCTTGTTATCCTCAGATTCCGAAAATTTTCCAGCACGTAGAGCTTCTTCAGTAAGCGTAACGCTTAAATCGATAGCCTCCGCGATAGTTGGAGGCCTTGAGGTAGTAACCAAGCTCCTGATCTGAGGTGCAAGTCCCCAAATGAATCGTTCAACCCTTTTGAATTCCGGTTTGACTAAGTAGGGGACGACCCTAGACAAGTCGTGAAATCGTTGGACGTATTCAGGAATCTTCGGTCCGTCCATTTTCAAGTTCCAGAACTCCACCTCAAGCTTCTGGATTTCATCCCTAGAACAGTATTTCTTTTCCATCATTTCCTTGAGCTCGTCCCAACTCAGTGCATAAGCAGCATCTGCACCAAGGGTCTAAACCTGAATGTTCCACCAGGAGAGTGCGCCATCTAGGAATAACCCAGAGATATAGGGAACACTCTGTTGGGGTGAACAGTTACTCATTCTTAGAACTGAGTCAGTCTTTTCTGTCCAACGAACAAATGCAACGGCACCTCCTGTTCCGTCAAAGGTTAATGGTTTGCAGTCCAGGAACTGCTTAAAGGTGCAGCTAGTTGGAGGGTTATTTTCGGTAGTGCCATCGCTGTGCTTAGAGCGGAGGGCTTCATGCCGCGCAATTGCCTGTGAGATGCGTTCTTGCAGCTCGGCTTCTGTCCTTGGCAACGTACTGGTGTTTGTGTCTCGCCTGGGCGGCATTCTCTTCTGCCAAAATGGTATGAAGTAGGTTAGACAACATTCCAATTGTCTATGAGATACATAGCACCATAAGCCATTATGTAATCACCCAATTTCACACGTATATATAATCAGTGTATAAGCGAGGAAACAGTTATTGAGCCTTCACACAGGCTTGCCAACTTGGCTTATTGTTTGAAATGAACTCGAGGCTACATCGCCTTGGTCATTCAAGTTTTAGTTATTTCCTGCTACATTGGTTTTCTTAGGTCTTTAGCTTTACGGGTGCGTATATTTTCCCTTAGATGGGGTTGTCCGTGTCGAGGTGGTAGAGAGTGTATCGTCACTGATTCTTCCGGAATGTCATTCCACCTCTCTTGCTTAAATATCGTTTTCTCAAACGTCTCGTATGCCGGTAGAAGTGTCAGTCACGAAGTAGGCTAAGACAGGCTTCCTACTTTCTAACGTGCTAAAGCACTGATCTATGTGTTGTTCTACCAAATGAAGGTGAGGACACCTATAGATTAATTTTGTATGGTTTTCATTAGCTCGACCCGCAGAGTCCACCAGGATTTCTGTGCACTACAATTCGTTATTACGTGGGCCCCCGTAATAATAAATTGTCTTGCACAGTTACCCCAATTTTCTCTCGTCCAAGCAGATGATCAATCAAGGAGGGGACACTACTGTCCTTATAGCTCTTTTCATGGAAAGGACCCTTGCGATGGTCCAGGCGCTAACATTCGTTATCGTTACGCGCGTATAGGCACGATGATTAGATGGAATAGGAATAGAGAGAATTCCTAGTAGTTGGAGGGGCACCTTCGAGATGAATACTTCATCTTCCTTTTTTGGTCAAGTATGTCGTCAATCTTGATTCACATAAGCCGCAGGGATCTCTTCCCGTTGGTTGAGAATTCTATCAAGGTTGCCGCCTCTGCCTCGTCATCATCACCGTAGTTAGGCACCTTCACGATCGAGAGGGAAGAGCAGTCATCTCCTACGGAAGCAAGCTCAGCATCTTGTTTGGTAATCACTCCCAGCCATGAGCTTTGCAAAGGATGCGAGGTCGGTAGCTTCATCGTGCGAGTCACGTATAGTAATAGGAGTCAGAGTCGAAAGTATCTCATTTACGTCAATAATCATTCCGTACACTTATTTGTATGTATGTATATCAATAACATATATGCTACTTAGCATAATCAAGCAATTTAATGCATTATGTCACGTATAACTCTCGTTTTTGGGGGGTCATTTTGTTTTTGGCAAGTCTAACTCGTGTAGACTATGCTTTGGTTGGCACCTTATTTTAAAGGTATTCCTCACTAATGTCCTTGCCTTGTCACTTTTGAAAAGTGTCTGACTTATGGATCTTGGCGCTTTCGTGAATGCAATGAAAACCTTTTTGTAAAATGTTTTCGTGAGAGAACTCTAGTGATTGTAGTCTAGACTCGAGAAAGAATCCTAGTTCACTACAATCGAAGCTCTGATACCAAACTGTCACACCCTGTCTTTTGCGGAAGCGTATGATGTGTGACTAGCTTGTTATCATTGCATTCAATTGTAATAAACAACTACGTGATCAAAACGATGTTCATCCATTTATGAAAATTTGAGTATTACAAACACTTGTTATTTAAGTTTTCAAAACATGACCTTTGACAAGGGTACAATTCAACAAAAGTGGATGACATCTAAACTTGTAGTCTACTTCTAGTTACGACACTTGCGCCCAAGATCCATCCTGTCACCTGAAATACATGTAATTTTGGAAAACATCAACATAAAGTTGAGCGAGTTCATGCGTTTTTGTATTTCACGTTTGTATACTTTGTATGAAAACATAGTGTGTGTCATGTATAATTCAAGTTTTTCTTGAGTACCCCACGTACTTCAAGTATAAATCAAGTTTTCTTGAGTACCCCACGTATTAAATGATTGTTTATACAAGGACATTAAGGCAGGTGAGGACATAGAGAGCATTAGTATATTCTCCTTCAAGGCATGTGAGGACATAGGGAGCATTAGTATATTCTCCTTTAACTGTGTCGACTACCCTCGACTGTGTCGATTAACCTCGACTGCGTCAATTTCCCTTGACTGTGTCGATTTCCCTCGACTGTGTCGATTGACCTCGACTGTGTCGATTTCCCTCGACTGGGACACCGAAGCACTCATGAGGTCACATAAGGACCATGAGTGGGGCTCGGCCGTACCCGTTAGATCTAACCCTCGTCCCTAATTAAGTATTAATGGCATCTCAATATCTAGTTTAAGCTCACATGATCTAGTATTTTCTAGCATTTCTTATAGCTCATCATATTGCACTCACCACGAGTGCTTCTCGTATTCTTTTGTATTCTCAAATCATATTGCACTCGGTACTCGTTCTCACCAAGAGTGCTTCTCGTATTTTTACCATTTGTAAAAATTGTAATATGTGTAACATGTATTTCACCCCCGAGAGTTATAAAACCAAAAACAGTTAAAGAAAAGGGGGAGCATGAACTCACAACTTTGCATTCTTGCGTCGTAAACTTCACCGGATTTGCTTATCTAGCGTCGTGACCTATACGTGTTTTCTTAACGTTAGTCACTAGACTTGTATCGCACAAGTACAGTCACTATCTCTTGTGTACGTATTCTTGTGTTAAAATACTTATATTTTTTAACTAAGTGTCTTACTTATATTATTTTCTCGAAAATAATTATAAGTTTCTTGTAATATGCACTTTGCACCTGAATTATGTATTTTGCCTAAGTATGATGTATGTGTATTTTTGTGTTTTCACTTCTCATGAGTATTTAGTGTATTCTTAAGTCCTAATACACTATCAAGTATAATACATACTACATACACTTAGCACAAAATGTGGCGATCAATAAATATATATCTTTCCTCACAAATATACATACTTATATCCTTTCAGTTTAAATATACAAAATTGGGTTGTTTTCGGGCATTTTAATAAAATAGTTATCTTATTCCAAAAATTCCCAAATTTTTACAGAACGTCTTAAACGATCCAAAAATTATTGTGTAAAAATATCGGGGTCCAGTTCATTACCAATATTTTATAAGAATTTATTTTCCGGACTGCAATCAGATTTGTCGCTTTCTGATTGCAGTTTACTAAATAATTCATTAAAAATTCATCGTGAGTCCTATTTATGAAATTCCAGTGGGAGAATCACAAATACAACAGTGACCAACTACAGTATAAATTTCGTGATCAGACTACACACAGTATACAAGTTATGACAGAAAACAGGACGCACATTTTCAGCAGCAAAAATGCAGCTCTAGCTGCTGTTACGAAAAGACACTTTAAAAATAGTAAACGGAGTCCAAAAATTATGATTCTGGTGCCATAAGAACCGTATTTCATAATACATGAACCTAGACTTCAGAAAATACATTTTTCATTTCAGTTAGGTCCTGTTACAGCCAGTTTAAGTCGGCTGGAAAAGCGAATCAGCATGCTTTTTGTAGTATAAACGCCATTAAAAAGTACATTTACGATTACCATTCATCCTAATAATGACTTATCTCGTAACATAAGTTATTTACAGCAGATCAACACTTAAATATTTCAGTTTTATCATGTTTCATCATCATTCTAACACTCCTTTATCATGTGCTAGTTAATATCCAAGACTTTGTTTAAGTTCTTTAAACTTTCTTATCATTCGATCACTACACATCTTTAACCACATAAACAACAAGTAAAACACAAGGATCTAAGTGCTTACCACTAGCACAAGGCTAGGGGAGTTCGAGTGAAGAAAACGAGTGGTTAATAGCAATTGAACAAGGTCCTTGACAATCCGTGAGTTCCACGCTTCGTGATTCACCTTGTAGCACCTTGTTGTACACTTGGAATGCTTGGACAAGAATCGAAGATGGTGAAGGTGGTATAGGGGGTGTTCGGCCGAAGGTGGTTCAAGGGAGGGAGAGAGGAAGGTGTTGAAGTTGTGAAGGTGGTGATGAACATGAGTGTCTAGTGGTTAGTTTTATAATCCTCCATCTAGTCTTTACCCATGAGTTCTTGTGTCCCATATCTCAACAACATATCTAATAAAATATGAAAATAAATCAAGGAGTGGGATTTTATGTCCCCTAACCGGCCACCAATGGGGGGGGGGGGGTAAAGTGTAACTTGTAATGGTTAGTTACTTGATTTAGTTAGGACTCAAAGATGTTAGTTAGGATACTAGTGTGTGTTATTTAATGTATAGTGGGTTAGGGTGTTCGGGGACCCTAACTATCTTAGAAAAATAAAAACAATGCTTCTAGCATTATTTTGGTGTTCCGGGTATTTTCCGGTTGTTCGGTTAGACACCGGTTCGTTAAAGTGCTAAATTACACTTTTTAGTGTCTTTTAAGTGTCCTTTTGTAACACTTTCAATCCCCGACACTTAGCGAAGTATCTTGGATGATAAAACATAAGTTCTGCATGAAATTTATGTGTTAACAGCTGTTTTATAGCTGAATTTTATAAATTTCTGCACTTAAAGTGCGTTTCGGGTGCTTTTTAGTGCGTATTTTAGCTTCCGGAATGCCTATATTAAAACCCTTGTATGTACTCTTGGGTTTTAATGCATTCTTGACTTTGGACCTACACCTAAGCTCCAATTCTAATGTCTGACTGCTTTCTGCAGTTCTGTTGACACGATGTGTCTTACCGGTGAGTTTACTAATATTTTTGACGCAACGCTATCATAAGGTAATTCTTGTAGCATATATCATGCATGAATTCACTTGTATGGAATTCAGAAATTTATTTGTCTGGTAAACCAGATCGTGCACAGTCATTTAAGCACAAATTACTGTTCATTTCGTGTACGGAATGTACGAAAAAGTGACGGTTGTCACAAATTGAGCTTGTTATCCCCTACTATGGTTATGCCTCTGGATAAGGCGATTGAGAAATACATTGATGGTCTTCCTGACGTAGTTCAGGATATCGTTACTGGCAGCAACCCTACTACTGTCAGACAAGCCATTGAATTGGCTGCCACTCTGACTGAATCCCATATCAGGAAGCGCAAGCTGTTTCGGAAGGGCGACTTAAGACCATCTGACAAGACTGCTCATGTGGAACCAAAGGAAGAAAATGTTGAGGTATCCAAGAAGAAGAAGCGCAAAGCCTCTCAAAACTACGCTGTAACTGCTCAAGACAAACAGGTTGCACCAAACCAGCCAGCACAACCTCGTAAAAGGCAAAACTATGTTGGTACCGCCCCTTTGTGCTACAAGTGCAACCGTCATCATCTGGAGCAAGAGCAGTGTCACAAATGTACCCACTGTGGGCGGTTGGGACATTTGATCAATGTTTGTCGTTATGCAAATCAAGCTGCTGCAAACCCTGCTACTGTTCAAGCGCGGTTCCCTCCGGGGTCATGTTATAACTGTGGTGACCTTACCCACTACAGGAACAATTGCCCAAGACTTGTTAACATACCTCCAGCGCGTGGACGAGTGTTCAACATCAATGAGGCAAACGTGAACAATGATGCAGCAGTGAACAATTAGTGTTTTGTAATTCCTTGGTTGTTATCTTTTGACACTTCAAGACAATTCGATTGTTACATAAATAAAGATTGTTGTTTTTATATCTATAAAAGTTATGCGTTTATGTGAATGTTTGATGCAACCTTATGATGTCAACCCAAAGATAAACTACTCGTATGGTTCTGTCATTTTATGATCACTCATGATCTCCCTAAGAACCTTTAACACTCGTTTCTTTTAAGAAAAAAAAAAAGCCAAACTCTTATTGAAAATCCTTCTATCTTTATAGATGGATCCTTGAAAAAGCTTAAAGTGCCAAATGAAATCCATGGATTGGATTCCTGATGTGCTTTAATTATCCATGCTCAAAGACAACAAATTAAAGAATCAAGTTAACTAATTTTGTGCTTATGTGTTTTCTTACATGTTTTGTGGTTGTATGTGATCCATCCAAATCCTCGTAGAATCTTCCATATCTTATATGAGAGATTCATAATAGGATATCCAAAGTTACTATCTTAAATCCTTAATGGAATTCTACGTTGTAGTCAAGTCCCTTGGGTTTTAAAGTACTATTCTATAATTGGACCCCTTGGGTGGTCTAGTTAAACAGATTGATTTGAAGATCTGGTTAGAAATATCATGTGATGATATAATTGAAAAGATCCCTTATGTGGTCTATTTAAGAAGATCGTATGTCGGTCTAATTAAGGAGATCATGTGTTGATCTAGTTAAAAAGATCGTTCATTGATCTAATTAAAAGGACCCTTTGGTGGTCTAGTCGAGTCGCTTCATGTTTATTCAAGTGATTTTTCCTACGCATTATGAAATGAACTGTGCGGACTGTGCAAGGAATTACGTAATTATGGAGGCCTACATAATTATGGAATTCAGTGCACAGAAACTACAAGAAGCTTTGTCATGTGTTAAGACCTATAGTGACAAGAATAATGATACGGGAGAAGTATTGGACCTCGACCAATGTCATTTATTCTCACACTCCCCAATTCTGATCTCAATCACACACCAAGTTTCCTATGATAAGTCTTCATAAGAAACGTTCTTCTGTCCGTAGTTCAAAATTCCATGTTTTACTATTACAAGGAATTCACTTTGAGGGTTAACAAATTTGCTAAGAATCCTAACATGGCCCATAGTTTACTTAAGGGTTCAATGGATTTATTTGAAGGTGAAACCGTCACAGCTGTCTTCACAAGTTTCCTCTAGAATTAAATTTCGGTACGAAATTTCCTAAAGTAGGGGAGACTGTGATACCTGTGTCACTTCAACCATCAAACAAATGCCAAACCAATGAAATATTGTATTTCATACTTGGGATTTGTAAAAATATGTGTATCGTTTGCACATATCTACTCTTGTTCGATTTTAAGCTTTAAATCGCTTATTGGAGGGTTATATGCACTCTGATGCGTAAATATAACCAGTTTAATCCAACGAACACTCCGGAATAGTGAAATAGGCTTAACATATCTTAAATAACCTTTACATAACTTAGAAATAAGTTTTAAAGGCTTTGGTTTGGCAAAAACAAGTTAATTCGCTTACAAGGACTAAACTTGACAAACTGCGAAAGTATGCCAATTTGAACTGTAACAGACATTCTGGAACATGACCATAAGTTAAACACAACAGGAATATCCTTTATATAGCTTAGAAATAGGCTTTGAGGGGTTCGGTGTGCTAAAATAAACTTTTGGGTCATTCAGGGACTAAAAGCGTCAAAAAGTGCACAAGTTTACATTTTCGCGCATAACTTACGTTCTGAATACATCCGGACATCCAAAAATTTATGTAAGCATTATAATATTATGCTTTAGTGTTTGGCTTGTCAAAAATCCATTCTTCGCTTAATTTGGATCGTTTTTGCGTTCGTTACGACTCCCGTCGTAGTTAACCGAACATCGCGATCGTACGGCCAAACGAACCGACATCCGATATATTTTTGAGCACATTTCAAGTTCCCTATACTTTAACTTCATTTTAGAGCTTTGAAATGGGGTTAACGGGGCTTAAACGTGTCAAAAACGCATCAAAAACCAAGTTTTGAGGCTGCAGGGACTGAAACTGTAAATCTGCCAAACTAGGTCCTTACGGACCTCAACATTGGGAGTGTTGAGGTCCGTAAGCAGGGGCCAGATGCAGCAAAATGTTTTTCACAGCCTGTTTCCAGCCTTTAACCCCTTCCAAAGGCCAAGTGCCACATGTTAATCTCTTGTGGTGGGCAAAATCAGTTACCACAACATTCCGACAAGTGTACGGGCGAGATCATTCCCTCTTTTCCAAGAAACGATCCAAACGGTGAACCGAAAACTATGAATACCCACCTTATGTTCACTCATTCCTCACAAGAATCTGATCTAATGTGCTCTAAGTTGAAACCTTTGTTTCATACCTGAGCTATTTTGATCTAGATTAGCATTCGGGGACCCTTTGTAAGTGTTCCTTCGTTCTTTTATTGCTTTTCGAGTCCGAAAGTCAAACTTTGTTTGACTTTCTGCATTGACCAGTTTATGGTCAATGCGAAGTTCGTTTGAACTTCATAACGTGAGCGTAATCACGATGGTTATAGTCCCTAGTGACTATACCTACTGATTACCACGTTATCTAGGCTCAGTGACGAGTCGTAGTTTCGGCAAAATGCGCATTCTTGCGTATTTTGTAACCAAACTACTCTTGGGTATCAAAACCGTTTGTTTTGATACCAAACCTGTTTTCTAAACTTAGTTAAGCATGTTTTAGCATGCTTAGCTCGTCACTTTTAGTTTAGTGCTTATATAGGGTCGTAAGGTAAGCGATCTAAACAATCGCTTATACTTTCGAACCCGACCCATTTGGTCGATCATTAGGATCCGACCAAATAACTTAGGTGACCATAGTGTATAGGGAATAACCTTCCGAGGTTATACCTTATGGTCACATCGTTTGAGTACTTGTATGATAGGTAGTTTATATGCCTTAGGTAAATTACCAGAATACCCTTTTCATGTATAATTGGTAATTAAGCATATGTAACCTAAACATTTGCCACATAACTGATTATGTAACATGTTTAGGCATATAACACTTGTCATAGGGCTAGTTAGACGTCTCGAGTGCGCTTTTGCGCGCACGACGCGTTAAAGTAGCATAAGCTACCTTAATGGGTCGCGATGGGTCGAAAGCACTTAGGTTAGGTTTCATTTTAGTATGTGGGCTTTGTTAAACCATATTACATGAGTTCACATACTCATTTGGCTTACGAACCCTCATTCTATCCGATCCTCCGATTTAGGTCCGGTTTATTAATGTAGTTACCTATATTAGGTGCCGTTTGATATCCGTGATCTCTAGCATTGTTTGGTTGTTATTCAAGGACTACTAAGAAATCTCAATGTGAGTACATAGTTCCCCTATTTTACTGTTTTCCAAACTGTTTTGGGGTAAAGCATGTGTACCTATGTGTTATTTTCATGATTTCAAAGTATAATTGATTATACATGTTATTACTTATCATTTGACAAACTAAATGACTATCTATGGTTTAAACACTGATTTCTCAATGAACATAAAATAAAATGTTGAATTGTACTTATTTTATGTTCACCAGACCGATTGGTAGTATGATATAGCGCTATAGGATTAGACACCCCATTCCTGTTGTCATGGAATGTCTGAAACCAATTTGTTTCTCCATCCAAATAGGGATTGCCTTTGTGGTATCCTTATAGTCTCAAAGGTGTAGTTTGATGCACTAGGTCTGAATGAATTCTTAAATCACACATTTAAAGTATATTTTGATATACTCCGAAAAGTGTAGTTTGATATACTCTCATGTGTGGTATTGTACATAACCAATATATATATTTTATCAACAAACCAAAACATATTTTTATATGTTATTTATAAAACCCAAAGCATATTTTGATATGTTATTTATGAAACCAAAACATAGTTTAATATGTTATTTACAAATCCAAAAGTATACTTTTAATATGCTACTATAAGGTTATTCGTTTAACCTTACATTATTTTACAAAGCATAACTTTTGATTTATTCAAACACTTTGTTTTGTACATTTTTACTTGTGGTTTAAGAAATCTCATTTTACTTACCATACAAAACTTTTGTTTACACATTACATGGTTCACATTTAACTTGAGTTATACAATAACATTGGACTATTGGTTTAAACATGAACATTCTATATTGGTGGTTTGGTTTGAGTAAGTGACTTAAGTAACGAGGCGTGTGTAATATGATACAAGCATGGTGGATACGCCGCTGGTACTTCCTATATATAAGTGTTTGTATGGTATTACATATCGTAGTGTTATTTGAATCATTTCAATTTAAGTCATATAACATTTTATGCAAATAACATACTTTTCATAAGACATTGTTTTACAACAACTTATCTTATACAAACTCATTTTACATGGTTATTCATTTAGCCTTACATTTATTTATACATATAATCTGATCATATTGTTTTTCAAACGATTTACAAAACAAATCAATTTACGAGGTTCATGACTAAACTTTATTAAACGTTTTCTTAAACTTACAAGTCATGAATCTTATTTTCACAAAACCTATGTATCTCACAGGCATTTTTATGTTGACGTACCTATTTTTACACATGTTTCAGGTACTGCTTTGCAATGATTTGTTGATACATGCTACATTTAGGATGGACTCGTGCCTTAGCAACTTTAAAACTTGGAAGATCATAGTTGTACTTATTTGATTGTATTAAAACAATGAGTTCATTTATTCAATAAAACAGAATTTATTTATTCCATGGTTACGAAACAATGACTCTATTACAACACTCCCCGACGTTTCTGCCACGTCTGGTTATTCTACGTGGTCGGGGTGTGACAGTGGGCAAGTGTGGATCTCCCTTTAACCTCATGCCATCACCGTGACTTTGAGAGGTTCTTGGGATGATGCCACATGGCCATTCGGTTACAACCGAATGGTTGTGCACGATAATACCTTCTAGAAGGATTATAGTTGTAATCCTATGTGGCCATTCCTCATGTTAATTCTGTTATGATTGAGAGGTTATTTTTATCCAAGTCTGGGTGACTTTCGCGGGGAGACTTTGTTAGGATTTCATCCTATTTGTTATGCGAGAGCTTGCGCAAGAATATGTTATATCTCTCTTGGCGCGCGGATGTTGGTAACTGTTTTCTTTTTATGTTCTCTTTTTAGAACCAGTGCGCGGCCGCGCAAGGTTCTTCAAAAGAGGTTCACTGTTGGTGAATGTTGTGGTATGGTCGTGAACACTTGTGCAGGGTTTTTGGGACCTTACCCCTTCAAGTCCCCCAAGTCTAGTGTTGCTCTTATGCAAATAAGTGGAAAATACTCTTGCTCATGATTTTGATTTTGAAAATCTTGACTTTTGGCAGGTGAAAAGGGTGTAGTGGTGACTGTTGATGTGTGACAGGCTGTCGCGTGTCAGTTATACGTCGTCTATCGTGGCCGGCACGCGTGCGTGAACTGGCGTTAAGGTTATTCCCACTCGTCCTTGATACTTAGATATCCGTGCTTTTCCCGAAAAGGGGGCACTTCGATTTTCTAGGGCATTTATGGCGGTTACTATATAAACTTCTATTTGTCTTCTTTTGTTAGCATTGCCATTTGAACCTGTTCTTCTTTGTTAATTTCTTTGAAAAAATACGCAATTTTCTCCTTTATGTCAACTGGAGAATATCACGAAGATTCTTCTGAAGAAATGGCCTCTGGTCTTCCACCGTTGAAGTGGCCGAAGGAAACTTTTGACGGTATGGTTCGAAACTTCAAGTTCCCTGACAGTTGGGATGCTTTATACCCTGACGAGGGTCAGACGGTGGCAGATGCTCTGGCCGGGTATATTACCTTGTTTTGGGATTTCTTTTCTGCAGGTAATTTTTAATTTCCTGTAACGAAGTTCTTTCTTGATATCCTTTCGTTTTATAAGTTTCATATCTCCCAAATGCACCCTATTGGGATGGTTAGGGTTCGTCACTTCGAGTTTACCTGTTGAGGGATGCATATTGGGCCAACAATCGATCACTTCCGAGTATTCCATCAAATGCGTTGTTCCCAAGGCTTTTATTCCTTCGTTCAACGTGCTTCTACAAAGAAGATCTGGTTGAACCCCTAGAAAATATTTTCATGATTGGAAGCAAAAATGCTTCTTCATTAAAGTCAGAGGGATTCTGATGAAAATAGTTTTCAGGGGTACAGAGGAGGTTGCGATGGAGACGATACAGACTCCTTATTTGGAGGCTTGGTATCAGGACATAAAGGATGTTCCGTTAATTGCTCTACCGGAAAAAACTTGTTGGTGCTGCTATGAGCCTTTGTTGGTGGATGAATCGAGAAAACAAGCCGGTGTACATGGAGGGTGAAAATAGTAAGATTCTAGATCTCTTTTCTTCTTCCCCCCCCCCTTTTTTTGACTTGCCCTTGTTTTCCCCTTTTGCAGTTGTCTCTTTATATGTTGTTGGTTTCGAGAGAGAAGGTGGGAGAATGGCTACTGTGCCAAAAAGGGCTGATGAGGAACTTTGGTATCATCAGGTTGTCAAAAATTTTGTTCTTCCGCGTGATGAAGATTTGTCCGTGCTACCTGCAACTGGTGTTGGTAATTTTACTATTATTGCAATACTATTTTTGCTGCTTTCGCGCATTGGGTAACCTTTGCGGGTTTTGTTTTTCCCAGTAGGTGGGTTGTCTAACCTGGGCATAGTCCCTGAAAGGAAAAACATGCGCCAACTGCTACTACTACGTTGAGAAAAAATGATGCGGATAAAGCTCAATCATCCAAAGCGAAAAATGTTAGAGGAGAGAAGAAAGGTACGAGCCATTCCTCTGACTCCTGGTGTGATTATGTGGTGGTATCGGACTCGTTGGAGGGTCTTGCGCTTGGAGTTGTGAGGACACCAAAGGTGGAACCTCGAGATACTGTTGATATCCCTCCTTCGAATCCCGAGGACCCAATTGACTTAGAGTCAAGTCCAGAGCCTCCGTTGAAGAGAAATTCGTAAAAAAGAAAACAAGTTAATCCTGAAGCTGAGGGGCAGCCTGCCAAGAAGGTTCAGAGAAAAAGGATTACCAGAAGGGGCAATCTTTGATGCTTTTATTGCAAAACCTCCCCCAAGTAAGCCTTTTCTTTATTTGCTTTCTATGCGCTTTGTATGTTCGTAACATGTATTTTGTTTCACAGAAAAACCAACCTCTCCTGTTCATGCGGAGCCTTCATCCGTAGTATATGAGGAACTCCCGTCGTCTCCCCCTCGCGCGCCCATCAGTGGACAGTTAAGAAGTTCTAAAGCCGCTGAAGATGAGGTGGAGAAGGTTATTGAGGTGGAAAATCCGGATGTGGAGAAACCTGTTGAGGTGGGAATGGATAAGGTTGTGAATTCTGAGACTTCGGGTGCTGATGCCTCTCACCCTAAGTCTCCGGAAGTTGTGGCGCGTGATCAGGAGAAAGGGAATTTCGTTCCTGGAGATCCGGTAATTAATATCCCTGTTCTGCTCCTGCTTCTGCGCCGGTGAATGTTGAAAAGATCCCAGCTGAAGATCAAGGTGTTTCTTCTTATGATGATGATAATGATCCCCTTCACCCAGATGAAACTTTGGGGGATCATTACTACAAAACTTATTCAGAGAAGAAGGCTTCTGAAGTTCATACCCCGGTTTGGAATTTGAAGAAGGGTGATACCTTCTCAAACTGGAGGGTTTGTCGTGACTGGTTGCAGGGTACCTTCCCTCCTGCTGAGATTAACTTTCAAGAAGATCGCGCTCAAGAACATGCTTATCATGCTTATCTTGAGGGATCTGCTAGGCATACATCCACTACGCATCGCATAGTGCGTGAGTGGCGTAGTATGTGCAAAGAATGGGCTGCCTATGAGGAGTCCAAGAAAAAACTTTCTGAAGATGAGGCCCGGGTAGCCTAGATGAAGGCTTCATTGGAAGCAGACCGAGCCAAATTTGAGAATGACTTGAAAACAGAAGAGTAGTCTGTTGCTGGGTGGAAAAGGAAGGCAGAGGCTGAGGCTGCTCTTCTTTCTAAAGAACACAAAAATCGGAGAGAAATTTGCGAGAAAGACAGCAATGAGAAGATGGGTCTTCGCAATGTCATTAACAATCTCAAAGCTGAGGTTGAGAGATTGAGAAAACAAGATGCGGAGATTGAGAAATTAAAACAAGAAAAGGATGAGGCTGAAGCAGCGCGTGATGAAGCAATCTCTCATAGGGAAAGAAGTGAACAAAGAGAGGTACATACATGCGCTACTCTTGCCCTTAGGGATAAGGAGATAGAAGATCTTACTTCTTTATTATCTGAGTAGGAACAACTTAGGGCAGAAGTTGAGGCTGCTAAAAAAGATTTGGATCTTGAAAGGACTAAACAGGCTGAGACTTCCCGCCGCCTTACTGTCACACCCCGACCACGTAAAACAACAAAACGTGGCGGAAACGTCGGGGAGTGTTGTAACAGAATCATTGTTTCATAACACATGGAAATTGAAATATTGTTTTATTAAATAAAAGAGTTACAATGTCTTGACAATCAAAGAAACATAACATAAATAACTAGTCTTGCATCTTTTATTGTCACTAAGGCCCATGTTCGCCTAAGTGTATCTTGATGAATCCTATGCGTCATATCCTGAAACACATGTGAAAATAGGTACGTCAGCATAAAAATGCCTGTGAGATACATAGGTTTTGTGACAATAGAATTCATGACTTATGTTTAAGAAAATGTTTAGTCATGAACCTTGTAATTTGATTTGTTTTGTAAATCGTTTGAAAAACATAAGTTCAGATGATATGTATAAATAAGAGAATAATGTATGTTTAAATGAATAACCAAGTAAATTGAGTTTGTATAAGATAAGTTGTTTGTAAAACAATGTCTTGTGAAAAGTATGTTATTTGTATAAAATGTTATATGTCTCAAATTGAAATGATTCAAATAACGCTACGATATGTAATACCATACAAACACTTATATATAGGAAGTGCCAGCGGCGTATCCACCATGCTTGTATCATATTACACACGCCTCGTTACTTAAGTCACTTAAACAAACCACCAATGTAATAAGTCTATGTTTAAACCAATTGTCAAAAGAACTTGTATAAATCATATCAAATGTTAATAGTCCAAAAGTAGTCAAGTAATGCGTAACAAATGTTATGTATTGTAAGTAAAGTATTGTCACATAATCCAAATGTAGAAATGTACAAAACAAAGTATTTTGAATATATCAAAAAGTTATGTTTTGCAAAGTAATGCATGCTATACTGATATAAACATTTATGCGGTATTGTGAAAATTCATACATCCAAGCCTTGCGACAGTTGGATAACCCTTTTAGTCAAGGTTATCAAAAAAATGTATTCGGATTCGGTCATTCCTTACGTCCAAACAAACCCGAGATTTCAGGAATGGGATTTG
>JARYGA010006651.1:0-49052 GCA_030545235.1 Helianthus tuberosus | reverse complement strand
AGCTGAACTACTTTAACACTCCCCCAGCTGATCAGAATCAGCTGGATCCGATGGACGAGGACTCCGATCCTGAGATGCTGCCAATGGGGTCACTTAGCCACCCCATCGACATTTCAAGCGGCTCTGCGTCATATGCGGGGTCACCATACCAAGGTCCCGATGAATGGAAGGAACAGTGGGACCAATACCATTTCTGTTACACTCCTTCCTACTCTTCACAACCACCAATACCTCCCCATGAGGACATACGCATGGAGGTTGTGAATCAACCCCAACCACCTCCAATACCCCTAGGAGGAATCGGGGAGCACGCATATATGTGCGTGTGGGACAAAGGTCGGGTTCGCTACCACCAATGTCCCAATCCTATCCTGTTATCCCTGAGGACCCACAAATGGGTGGGCCCTCAAACACTTCACCTGTGGTGGAACCACCACCACAACCTGTTCTTGAACCATTGCCTCAGCCAATGGTTCAACCATCATCATCGGGTTTTAGCAACCCGATCGCTACGTATCCAGATACGTCTGGATACAATTCTTTTTATTAACCTTCTGCATCTGTAGATTACAGCTATCAGGCGCCAACATACGACCCTTACATGGAAGCGGTCGTACACAATGCATACTACCCATCTCCTTTCCCTTCCTATGCTGCTACTGGATATCCAAGTTATGGGTACCAGTACCCCCTGCACCTCAACCTCAACAGCAGCCACAGCCACCCCAAACTACACCACAACTCGAGGCCATTAATTAGGCCTTGGAAAGGGTGCAACAAATTCAACATCAGGATGAAATTAAGGAGAAGAAAACGAGCAAGATCTTCAAGAAATTAACGAAGATCTGGAACGGAAAGAAGGATGAATAAAGATTTTATTTATTTTCCTTGTAATTTGTATTTCTTTTTAGTCCCTGTGTGGACATTGTTATTTTCTTTTAAGTCCCTGCGTGGACAAGTATCTCTTTTAGTCCCTGCGTGGACAACTAGTTTGGTTAATTTAAAGTCCTGTTTAAGGCAATCTTGTAATTTCTTTTTATTAATGAAATTTTGGAATTTATTTTATATAAGTATTACATCCTTTTTTCAAGCGATCGTCTCGATTTTGATTCGAACTTTATCGATCAGCTATAGATTCTAAAAGATCTTCTTAATGGTTACTCCAGCCAAGTGGCAAGGCCACATTAATTGGAAAATATAATGGTAGTTAAGACGAATAGCCTTCTACCATGATAGTAAAGGAAGATTGTCCCTTCTATCCAGAGGTGGTGGACTATGTCAAGCCTCCAAGCCTTTATGATCAATGTAATCATGGCTATATTGTTTAACCATTAAGACAATAAATCTATGTTAACATTCAAGTAATGTTGGTATTCCTGGCAGTGTGACTTGAGGAACCGCACTAGCCGTCAAGGTATTTGGACTACGTCCAAGCCTTATAAGCCTACATGATCAAATTAGATCATGGAAAATATCATCAGTGCGATGATTATTGTTCAAACATCCTTTTGTGATGCTATGCCTACGGGTTATATTATAATGTCCAATGTGACAGGCCAATGTGCCATATTTCTATGTCCTATGTGGCAGGCCAATGTGCCATATTTCTATGTCCTATTTGACAGGTCAATGTGCCACATTTTAATGTCCTTCGAGACAAGCCAATGAGCTATTCAAATTTGCCATTTTGGCAATGACAGAAACGACTGTGTAATTCACTGTCTAATAAATTCATGGACTATGTCCAATTTATCGAATGCCTTTGATGGTCTATTGTGACCTAGGAAACTATCCTTAGAAATTCTATGAATAATATTCATTTGAAATATTCAAGCCTGGCAATTGTGGCTTTATGCCCACTAATCCAAAAGGCGAAAGGATTTATATATCCAAAATTTTAAGGGCCTATATGGTTGTTAATACCATGGCTTATTAAATCGTCAAATGTGATGAATTACTCTGAATTGCATCTAATGCATTTATTAATTTGGTGTTTAGTACCAAGCTTCTGAAGATGGCAAAGTCAAATGAAGCTCATAGTAGTCAGCACAACAATGATAACAATGCGAATATAAACACCAATGACGATGATTTCCAAGCTCGCATTGATGCGGCTGTACAAAAGGCCATGGATAAGGCCTTAGGGAAACTTAAGGAACCAAGCTCTACTAGATCCAAAACCCAGTCTGAAACCCATACATCTCACAAAGATAGCTCTGCTCATTCCTCAAATGCGAGGAGTGAAAGGAAGAAGTCAGATTTAAAGGACAGATGCTCCTATAAATACTTCGTGTCATACAAACCCCGGGATTTTAATGGGGAGAAAGGAGCTATCGATGCCATGAGATGGCTAGATGAGATGGAGACGGTGGTGGACATCAGCGGTTGTGCTGATAGAGACATTGTTAAGTTTGTGTCCCAATCTTTTAAGGGTGATGCCCTGATCTGGACGAAAGCATTGGTACAGTCGACTGGAAAAGTACATCTGTACAATTTGGGATGGTCCAAATTTGTGGACCTGGTTAAGGAGACTTACTGCCCACCTCATGAGGTGGAAAAGATAGAGACAGATTTCTTAAATCTTACCATGAAAAACCTTGATTGTCGGAGATATGTCTCCGACTTCAATTCTCTATCCCGGCTAGTATCATACCTTGTTTCACTAAAACCTAAACGCATTACGCGTTTCATCAATGGGTTAGCCCCGAAAATTAAAAGTATGGTCAAAGCTATACGCCCTGGTACTTATAGGTCCGCCGTTGACCTATCTCTCTCCCTCACACAAGATTTTGTGAGGCAAAAGTCAGTGAAGACTGACACTGATGGAAAGAGGAAGAGGGAGGATGATAACTCCCATAGGTCTAAGAAAAAGGGTAGATCAGAGTTCAATAAGAACCAGCAGAGGTCGGATGAGAAACCTATCTGCAAAACTTGTCAGAAATGACATTAGGGACAGTGTCAGACAGAGCAGAAGCCCAAACCGTGTGGTGTCTGCAAGAAAGTTGGTCACAAGTCCCACAAGTGTAAGGACATAAAGAATGCAGTATGCTATGGATGTGGAGAAAAGGGCCATATTAAGACCAACTGCCCTAAGAATGCCAAGGAAGGCACGACTAAGCCAGGAGAGGCTAAAAAGGGAAATGCCCGAGCCTTTCAAATGAATGCTAAGGAGGCTGTAAATGACAACAATGTCATAACGGGTACATTATTAATCAACGACGTCTTTGCTATAGTTCTTTTCGATCGGACAAAACATACGAAGTAGAACTTGCCGACGGAACCATAGAAACCACTTCTTCCATTCTTGATGGATGTTCCATATCCATTAAGAATCAATTGGTTCCTATCTCTCTTCTTCCAATGAAATTGGCGGGATTCGACGTAGTCCTAGGCATGGATTGGTTAATTCACAACCAAGCCCGCATTTCCTGCGATAAGAAATTCATCGAAATTAAATCCCCCTCCGGTGATATACTCACCATCCATGGAGATTTACACTACGGATTGCCTGAGAAAGCATTGTTGCTTAAGGAATCCAAGTGTTTGAAGAGAGGATGTGTTGTTTATATGGCACAAGTGACAGTTGATGAACCCAAGTCGAAGATTGAAGATATACCTGTCATCTCTGAGTATGTAGATGTGTTTCCAGAAGAATTACCAGGTTTACCCCCTGATAGGTAAGTGGAGTTTAGGATTGACATCCTACCTGGAGCTACACCAATTTTCCAGAGCTCCTTATCGCTTGGCACCTACGGAGATGAAGGAACTAAGGACCCAACTTGATGAGATTTTGGAGAAAGGCTTTATACAGCCTAACTCATCACCTTGGGGAGCTCCATTTTTATTTGTGAAGAAGAAGGATGGATCAATGCGTCTATGCATTGATTTTTCGACGAAACAACACTTTCCCCTCCCTCTCGTTGTCATCTGGAAACCACACAACCTTCCACCCTCTTACCCATCTCGATCTGCTGGAAAAGACGATCGGAGCCGACATCGGAGACACCCCCCTCCGGCGACACCTACCTGCAACACCACTTCCTCTCTCTTTTTCTCGATTAAACGACCGGCGATGGAGTATTACACTGGTGTCGATGATAATGATGATGAAGATGGAGGTGGTGGTGCGACGGCGGCGGCGTCGGTGCTTGGTCCGGCGAGTTCGCGGTAACACCTCCCCCTTTCTTTTCTTTATTTTCCTTCACATTGAAGATGATTATGTTTATACCAAATCTGATAATGTTTCAGTTCACATTTGGTTATCAGTTGACTCGGTTCAGTTTCAGACTTGGGTTCGTTGGGTTCGGGTCAGGCCCAATCGCAGGTTCGGGTCCCCGTACACTCAAGTCTCGAGTCAGTAGGTTCAGTCCCGGGTTGGTAACGGAACTGGTTCGGTTCAGTCACGGCTCACGTTCAGTTCGGGTCAGCTTCGGTCCGGTCAAACTTGGTCAACTGCAGTCTTGGTTCGCGTTTAATTCGAGTCAAATCTGGTCCACAGTCAACGCCGGTTAAACCGATCAGATTCGGTGTTCGGTAAAATCCTAACATCTTGAAGTTCATTATATTCTTTACGTTAATGTTAAATTTTACGCGAAACTATTTTTTATAATTTATAAACGTACATAGAAATGTATATATTAGCCTTATAATTTATTGCTTCGTATTTTTATCATTGTTAATGAATTGTTGAGTTTTGATAAAGTATATCGACAACTCGTTTTGTCGGGATCATCCAAAAACAGAGGAAACTCTGCCCGCTTTTCGTAAAAATCCGTGAAACTATACGTGTTTAATTATAAAACAAAACGTATCGGTTCAAATAACTTTTATAACAATAATTGTAAATGTATATTTATTTTGACAATACTTCTATAATATTTTCGATAAACTTAATTTAGAATTATTGCATAAACTATATAAAATATATATATATATATATATATATATGCATATATATCCACGAGATACTTTATAATCCACTTCAGATCCTCCGTCATAATTCCGTTTACTCATGCACCATCGCTTGCCCATATAGGGTGACCTCGGTGTTCCATCCTCCTAATCTCATACACTCATCAACACTTGGATAATCGGAAGACTTAGCAAATTTTGTGAGTATACTTGACCCATTTTACCGTTTCCACACTTTTGGGTGTAACATGTTTTATTATACAAAACACACTTAGTATACATATTCTTATGCAAATACATAAACAAACAATCCAATACATGCTTACTATTTGTTATGCTTGATTCGTGTTTCTGGGTTAGACTTATGTGATGAACTTTTCATTAGCTTGGTATGAGCCTCCATTTAACATGTATAGCGCAATAGGAGTAACGCACCACCCGTGAACGTGAGGTCATGTTAGGTTTATTCATACTTGCGTAAACAGAGGGTTGACTTGTAAATCGCATGCCAGTTTATACGTTAATCTTGATAACTAGGTTTTCCATGTGGATTGTTCATTATTATTTTTATACTTATATACTATGCACCAAACTCGTATACTCGCCAATACTTTCGTATTAAACTACGCTTTTAAAACATGTTGCAGGTTTAGCGATGATGTTGGTGAAGCATGGAATCTAGTAGGATGCTTAGAAACACACTTTAAATTTGTATTCTTGTTGTATTGTATTTCATTATTCATGTTGTATTTGTTTCAAATCGTTGTAATTGACTTTAGAAATGAAATGAAAAATTATTATTTAAATACTGGTCACAAATAGTGTTATGAAGTCTATTGCAATATATTACGTCTCACTCCGATGTTTACGCCATCGGTTGGGGTGTGACAGATTGGTATCAGAGCCATAACTATAGGGAATTAGGAAAATTGCCATGATGTTGACCTAGTCTATAGTTAAGCGCCGAATTCGACCATTGCTTCACATGCTACTTTTATGAAACACCTTTATGTGCTATTCTTGGAATGTGTCTTACGTGTTATTTTCTTGAAATGCTTTATGTGCTTATACTTGTCATTATTATTTCAAACATACGTCTTTTTACTCGTTTATACAAAAACTCAAAATCACTCGTAATACATAAACAAGACGACTTCACCAAAATAGGCGTGAAACCCACAATTTGGTGCGACTCTTAATCCACCTACTCTTTTTTACCCGAGATTCGCCATCAAGTTAGGAGTGAAATCCTCACCTTGATGGAAAATTTCAATCTCAAATTCTAGTGGACCCTCGTCAAAGTGTTGAAATTAAAATTTGACTCGACGAGTACCAACCACACTTAGGGTACGAAATAGTCAAGTTAGGGGTGAAACTCGCACCTTGTCGACTAGTCCCGCTCCTTCATTGTCAAAAAAAATCCCGCCAAGTCTCGAATTTTCGATTGATTGGGAACATGTAGTAACTGGAAGGGTGAATACCGTTAACCGAGATATCGGCGAGAGTATTCCACCTATTAGGCCAAAGCATGCTTCTTAAATTCAAAAGAATTTTCGACCGCTTTGGTTTCAAAGTTCCGTTTTGGGAAAAATCCAAGTTTTAATCAAACCCACGCTTTACTATCATCGCTTTTATATGATACAATTCTCTCGTTTCGAATTCAAATTTATTTTCGAGATCATTTTCTCACACACACATCATACAAGATCTTTTCATACATTTATACATATGCATGATTTCAAAACGTCACTCAATTTTGTTTATATTCTTTGTAACACCAAAATGGAGACATATCATCGAGACATGAGTGATTTCCTTACTTTGACGATTAACTCCACTCCTCCCTTTTCTTAAAACGACCTCACCGACGAGTTAGGGGTGATTCCCTTACCTAGGTGATCGTTACCAAAAAATTTATTTCAAAAGAGACTTCATTGTACAACACGATCAAGTTTTATATCTAAGTCGTTTTCGTTTGTCAAAATCCCTACTATGCAAATTTCAAAATTCATTGTTTTTTATTAAACGTATATCTTACCCCATAATCTGTTTTCACTTAACTCACAAATACAAAATTCCTAATCATACCTTAAAACGTTTTATTAGCCGGATTTCAAAACCCTATGAAATGCTACCTATCAACTTAATCGGTTCAATGAATTTCTTGCCCATGAACTTCATACTCAACCTAATCACAAACACACACTCACATTTTATCATCACACCAAAGACTTTGTTCGCAATCGAAAATCAAACTAGCCATTTCGGTTGCCTATAAGATCTTATAGTTATTATAAGATCATTTTTCTAAAGCCTTTTTCAAAATCAATAAAACATTTTATTGAAACATTTTTTCAACGATCACTAAGTTCAATATGCATAAAATTCTCTTTAAGAAGCAACGTTTTCACGAGAACCTCCTAATTTCAACTTTCCTATTTTAATGCAAGACCCTTTTAAAACGATACGAACTTACCATTTTCAAAACCCTTTACATACACCGCTCAAGATGTCAATTAAATTCAAAACACGTGGGCAAGAAGACTTCATAGAGGCCAACGCTTTTCAACTTACGTAAATTCTTTTAAAACAAGAGTAGCATTTCCGTTCTTTTTACAAAATCAATAGATGCGTTACATACTTTTGATATTCACGAACTAGATTTTACAATCCAAATCAAGCTTAAACTATTTTGATTTGATAAACTCAATGCGTTACTCAAACAACTATACATACATATCATCGCACATGTTTTATTCTATGTCTCACAATGATTTCCTTATATCATTCGTTTTACATACTCAAACATCTCAATCATTTTACATGCTTTGTTTGTCGCATTCAATACATGTCATACACTAAATCATCGTCATTTATGTCTACTCATATTCATACTTATACACATTTTCATGCTCAAACTCACACGTTTTAAATTCATGCTTACATATTTATTCATCCTTATACTATTATTTATATTCATACGCATGCTTACATTCGTACATGCTTATATACTACATTCGTACCCGTACGCGAGCGGAATCCGAGGGATTCGCTTACGTGGTTCCCTTACATGCTTAAACATAAACATGCTTACATACTACATTCTTATACGTACACGTTTTTACTTTTCAAATTTATGAATACCCTGATTCATACACAACTAGTATAAGCTATGCGGATCATGCAACGATCAATATAATCGCGGGTGCATACGGGATTATAGTGATTGGCTCATGAGAACCATAGAGTGTACTACTGGGTATGGTATGACACGGAACTTAACATGACACCAAATATGAAATGAATGTAATATGGTCAAAACATGGTGGATACGCCGCTGGTACTTCCTATATATAAGTGTTTTCACCATGTTACCAAACTTTCGTAAAATGTGCCATGAGAAACTCGGTGTTTTGCAGACCTATTTAGACATAATACGTAAACTTTAACAACTCACAAACGCAGTGCTAAGCGCGCGATATCCGATTATTCATGACGAGACTTCATTCTTAACACCTCGCTTTCGTTTATCCAATACTTATGCCACCCTTATACTCGTGTTCGTTTATTAGATCAATCGTTCACACCTACACCTCTATTATTCTCCGTTTACAATCTGGTCTGTTTAAAAGTTCGAATCCTAATCTACCTCCTTACTTTTAAAGCTACCTTTCTATTCCTTATCCATGTGCAAACACCCGTAATTGGTCGTTACCTCCAAAACCATTTTATGAAAACCTCAAACCTTCTCATTCCTCTTAATAAAACAATTTTCCACAAATACGCGATTTGGTTCCATCCTTTGAACTTTCCATGCAAACTACCACTTTTCATCAAAATACAAACCGTCTTGTACAAAACTTTCTTCTTGACATGACACATTTTTATATATACATTTTCAATTTGATTTATTCAAAATTGTTTAAACTCACTTTGCCTATGCACGCATGTACACGTTTTCAGTTATGTTTAATGCCACACACCATTTTAGACAAACGAGCTCTTTTTACAAACAAACCTTTTTGTTCTTCAAAATTTCATACTTTTCAAAACGTCTCAAACTCCAAAGTCTCAATTTTAAACAATCCTCTTCTCTTTGCCAGGACCCTTTCAAGTCTTCCTTCTGAATAAATTTCAGGATGAAATTTCCTAAAGGAGGGGAGACTGTAACGCCTCGTATTTCCGTATTCTATTTTTTTTATATCCATAGTTAAAACCGAGTAGGAAAATGGGCCACCTAAAACACGGGGATTGGGCTTGTGGGCCTTGGGCCCAAGCCCATTAAACAAAACTAGTATATGATTGGTGATTAGGGTTAAAACCCTAATAAAACAAAAAATTCCATCTCTTTCTTTTTATTGTTGCAGCCGTCCTCCCAAACTCATATCACATAGAGCTTCATCTTCTCTAAACTACCAACATACATCAGAACGATTTCATATCTCTCTCTCAGATAAATCGCCGGAATCCGGAGAGGGTTCCGGTCAACTCTGGCCGTTATTGTTCCGTCGACCACCCACACAAACCTCACCCATCTCTCCTTTCTTACCCACACCCACTCACGGATCAGAATCGCCGTCTGCGGTGGCGTGGTTTTCAGCTCCGGCCGCTTGATTTTCCGACGAAACAACACCTTCCCCTCCCTCTCGTTCTCATCTGGCAACCACACAACCTTCCACCCTGTTACCCATCTCGATCAGCTGGTCAAGACGATCGGAGCCGACACCGGAGACACCCCCCTCCGGCGGCACCTACCTGCAACACCAATTCCACTCTCTTTTTCTCGATTAAACGGCCGACGGTGGAGTATTACGCTGGTGTCGATGATAATGATGATGAAGACGGAGGTGGTGGTGCGACGGCGGCGGCGGTGGCGGTGCTTGGTCCGGCGAGTTCGCGGTAACACCTCCCCCTTTCTTTTCTTTATTTTCCTGCACATTGAAGATGATTATGTTTATACCAAGTCTGATAATGTTTCGGTTCACATTTGGTTATCAGTTGACTCAGTTCAGTTTCAGACTTGGGTTCGTTGGGTTCGGGTTTGGCCCAATCGCAAGTTCGGATCCCCGTAACTTGAGTCTTGAGTCAGCAAATTCAGTCCCGGGTTGGTAACGGAACTGGTTCGGTTCAGTCGTGGCTCACGTTCAGTTTGGGTCAGCTTCGGTCCGGTCAAACTTGGTCAATAGCAGTTTTGGTTCGCGTTCAGTTCGAGTCAAATCTGGTCGACAGTCAACGCCGGTCAAACCGATCAGATTCGATGTTCGGTAAAATCCTAACGTCTTGAAGTTCATTATATTCTTTACGTTAATGCTACATTTTACGCGAAATGACTTTTTATAATTTGTAAACGTGCATAGAAATGTATATATTGTTGGTCCCCTTTTCTGACCCTGTTTGAATGATGCAACTTTCTTCGCTCGTTGAGACGAGTGTTTGTGAAGTATATAAACATTCAAAGAATAAAAAATAGAGACAGTGAGAGTGAGATTTCTTCAATGATTAACTCTTATAAAATTAATGAATCATTGTATGAACATAAGAATTAATCTTTGTTTGGCGGAATCAAACAAAGAAGAAGGGGTCGATCCGAAAATAAACTCGAATCTTGAATGTCACCCCTTGGGCCAAACCAGGGGGAAAACTCACACAAAAACTCTATAAGAAAATTTTACTTTACAAGACACACATAATTCCTACGAAGGAATTATGTATTTATAGAGATTTCCATATACCTATCTCAAATGTGATTGGTTAATGGGAAATTGGTTTGTGTGCCCATCCATTATTTAATGTGGCTTATCTTCATTTTTCACCAACTTGCCTTTTTCCATTCTGATGAAATCTTCACATTTGAGATATTCTTTATCTTTTCTGATGAAATGTTTTTTTCAAAAGGAAAGATTCCTTTTCTTTTTCTTATGGAAGCATTTTCATAGAAAAAGTATTTAATGTGTTAATAAGATATATTATCTTATTAACACAATTCTTTGACTTTGTATCTTGTAAACTCCATAATGTCCCGCTAGCATTTTGAAGTCTTGTAACCTTGTCGTGATCTTTTCATCAAAGAATTAGAAGCTTGATTTTTTTCGGTCTTCATATTTAGTGCTTCTGGGACGGTTCGTCTTGACGGAATTATTTCTAAGTGACTTTAACAATTTTCAACAACAAATAACAAAAAGTTGCCTAACAGTCACCCCCTATTTGTTGTTGAAAATACAAACAATGCATTTATACTTAGAAATAACAAATAAACTTGTTGAAGATGTATCTTTCTTTTCTTCTTGTCACGTTATCATGTAGGCACCTTTTTAGTGATATTCGTTGACTGTATCTTCAGATTAGCATGAAACTTTATTTGGCATACGTCCGACTTATTATGGATGATCATCTGATTATATTTCATTCCTTGTTATAATTTTTCACCTTGATTTGTAATCCACCTAAATGTATGCATTATATCTTGTATCCCCACCACATAGGATATAAGTATCTTCTATCCAATATAGAATAAGTGTTTAGGGTATCGATTGATGAGGCCTCAAAAGATAACGAACCATGCAAGACTATAAAAATGATCTTGAACCGTCGAGTTTTTTTACGTCAATAGGGAAATTCAAACGTCATAGCCCAAAATTTTCTGAATTTTTTTACGTTTCTCTTTCCAAAGTATGCTTCGTCATCTCCATTAGAGAAGCATAGTGTGACACGTGTGCATAAAATAATTAGGAGCTATAAAAAGTAGCCGTCTAGTTAACATATGTAGCACACTTCTCACACAGACTGAAGAGTACAAACCCTGCCATGACCTTTTGATGGAAATCAAAACATTTAATGAAGAGAAAGAATAAAAAGATAAGGAGATCTTGAGTTGTTAATTCCATTTATGGCAAAACCATCACTAATGTTTGACCATTATAAATTAACATACTCTAGAAGTTTTCCTTCCAACTTGTGCTTTCCAACTTTTTCAGAAAATCTCAAAAATCTTCTTTTAAAACCCTAAAAATGGCAGCTGAAATGAAAATTGATGCATTTCCTCTCACTCTCTACCCCACTCATAACATGCGGGTAAGGAAAAATCTGGAAGGCCCTGCATGGGAAGGTTGTAATCTGGTGTATAAGATGCTAAGGAAAAGTCCTTTGGGCTATGCCTTATCAGCATACATCTGGGTCCACCCCACACTTCTTCAGGAATTCAGGAATTCTGGTGGAGGGCTCAAACCATCTTAAGTGGGACGAAGGTGTGGATAAGGAGTGTGTTGATGGGAAGGGAAATCATTTTAAGTGAGTAAACTCTTAGAGTTGTCCTCCAACTAAATGATGACACCGATGTCACCTTCTTTGCAAAAGAGACACTGGATCAAACCTTGAAGGAGATGGGTTATCATACACCCAACCGATCAAGGCAGATCTGTAAATCTGGCTTTATTCCACCATGGCAGTACCTGGTGACACAGCTTGGTGTGTGCTTTTCAAGAAAGCATGGACACTTCAACGAGCTGTCTTAAAGGTTGATGGAAATTGTGCATGCAGTTGTGCTAGAAAAACCCTACAACTTCTCCAAATATCTCATGAGAGATTTGGAGGCAAACATGCACAATAATCAACCTTACCTAATTTACCCTCATTTTGTAATGAAGGTAATCACCAGTCAACAGGGTTTTGGAGGAGTACCTGTCTGGTACCCAAGGGCACAAGTAATTCTTCAAGAAGACATGAATATTGCCTCCTTGGTACCATCAAACCAACACACTGGAAGAACAACTTATCTATGGGTCTTTGTTACACTTATTTTTTATGATTAGCTTTTATTTTATTTTCTTTCTTTTCCATAAGTTTTCCTTTCTTGAATGGTATATATTTGTTCTTGATTGAAAGAAAAACTCATTGATAGATCTAGGGGGAAGAAAATGGCATATCTGATAGAATATCTTATAGAATCATGGAATATCGATGATATCTCTGGAAATCTGACGAGGAACCAGAAAATCTGATAACTAACAAGAAAATCCGATGAACCATCAGAAACAATTGCTTAAAACCAGATTTGAAACAAGTTTAAGCAAGCTTTTATCAGAAAAGAAAAGGAAATATTTTGTCACATAAAAAAAGGAGAAATGATGTGAAAACTTTAAATAAAAAAAACATATTTAGATTTTTTTTCAACAATCTTTGAAGATCTGGACAAAGACTTGATGCTCAGAAAATGCTATGTAAGTTTTCTTTGTTAAACTCTACTTATTCCCTCTCATCTTAAAAAAACATGTGATGAAAAAAACTGATACACGTGATTAGAAAGACTTTTGAAAAGAATGTCAGTTTCAAAGGGGATTCTATTGGACCCTCCCATGACATAAGGGTCCCACTGGAAGAAAAGGTGCAACTTGGAGTTTAATCAAAGATTTTGATGACGGTTGTTTATCAAAACTTTAAAACCCACAATCTCTGTATTTTTCACGATAAGAGAAAACCACCTTCAACCGCCAATCTCAAAATTAAGAACCCTAAAAACCGTTCCCAAATCAAAACTCAAACACCATGACCACTATCAATCTCAACAATCCACCGGTTGAACACTCTGTTCAATTCATCAGCGAAGCGGAATTTCTTCCTTTGAAAAGCAATAATGAGATGTTGAATACCCGAATTGAAGAATATGATATGAAATGTCAAATCTTAATATAATTTCTGACAAAATGCCCAATCGCTCAAGCCTTAATCAAGACAAGAGAAGTACCGGAGAAGATGATACAGCAATCAGTTAAAACCCTAAACAAAAGAAATGAAAACGAATTGACTGCATACGTATGGGGAGATGTCTCAATTATAATCACACCGGAAAAGATAAGGGAGTGTTTGGGATTGCCTGTAAGTCTTCAATATGACCCTGTTCCTACAAAAGAAGATATGTTTGAACAACTTGATGCTGTAATGGGGCACAAAGTAAGAATCTAAAAAATTGGTGAATTCAAAAGAAACAAATTACTTGCTTTCTGGCAAGTAATGATGGAAATCTTGAACAAGTGCATTTCATCAAAGATAGGGGGAACATATCAGATTAATATGAATGTCATAACCATCATGTTTTGTCTCATCACTGGGATAAACATTGATTACAGAACAGAAATATTCAATTTGATTAAGTGATCGGTGCTAACAAAGACTGGGAGGATTGATTCTCATTTACCTTTTCCTAGATTCTTGTCAATACTAATTTCTGATGTTTTTGCTAAAAGAAATATAGAACTCCCCTCATCTGAAAACATGTGGAAGACAGAAGTCATGAAACCATGGTTTGCAACTGGTTTCTGGAGATCAGATTATGATGTACCTGCTTTGCCTGAAAGCATGATGAATCTGATACCAGAGGAATCATCTTTCAAGGAAGAATATTTGAAGATCTTGAACAAGCAACCAGGAAATGTTGAAGTCTTTGACAACACATCCCCAACAGAGCATGATGCCCAAGAATCAACTGCACCACCAACAAAGGAAGAAGCTCAATCAGAACCTGAGGAAGGAGATAAACATACTTAATTAAGTCCAAGAGCTAAGCAGCATCATGTAGAAACATCTCACATGGGAGAAACAGGTGCACAACATACTAAACATAATACAAACATTATTGAATGGTCTGATTCTGATTCTGATGAATCAATTAAAGGAACCTATGTTGTAGTACCTAGTAAACCTATTCCTGCTGTTCAAAGTGAGGGTAGTACCAAAGATCTATTCTCTGAATCAGATTATGAGGAGGAGAATGAGATGGCAACAGGTGGAGATTAGTTTGCTGATCAAGGAAACCTGGATGAGAAAAATCAGAGTTTCTCAAAAACTCATGGAGAAACTTTCATTGAAAAGGTTCAAGGAAATGAGGAAAACCCGAATGTAAATTTGTTTCAACATTCTGGTAAAGATGTGCAGGTTTGGGCTTATGACCAACCTCACAACTTTGAAACAGCAGCAAGTATGTCTTCTGCTGGAGTTTGAGGTGGAACATCTTTTGTTCCTCCTGTTACCTAAACACTCATGTCAACAGAATAACTTCATAAAGAACCTAATGACACAACAAAGACAGACACTAGGAAGTCAGCCACTGAAGAAAAGCATGATCTACTACTGGAAGAGATCAGAAGTCAAAAATCTGATATAAAGACTTTATCAGAAACTGTTGAAGCTGTCAGAAAACAAACTGAAGACAACACGGCAATTTTGACCAAACTCCAATAGTTATCAGAAAGAAAAGAAACAACATCAGATTTTGAAAGAGCTATTAAGGAGATTCAAGAGATCAAATCGAAGATTGCAGAGGCTATAAATAAAATTGGCACTTCTTCTAATACTCTCATTTATGTTATCAAACTTTTCACTGTTTCTAGCAAGACATGGGTATTTGATACCAGATGTGGTCTCCACATCGTTAATGTCTTGCAGGAGTCTGAAAAGTGGAAGAAACTGAAACAAGGCCACCTGGAACTCAAAGTTGGTAATGAAAAGAGAGTTCCAGTTCTAGTGTAACACCCCAAAATTTAAAAAGGCTTTATATTAGCATTATATAAAGTATAAAATAAACGAGAATGAGCTAACTAGGAATAAATAACCTAGTTAGTTAATTGTCCCGTTTTAAAACATGAATGAATTTAAAATGCCAAAGATATAAACTAAATAAAAGTGGAAGGGCCTATGTTGTTAAAATCTAAACTTATATTATTAAGTTTAATAAAAATAAAAACCAAATACACCATTGAGGTGCCTGGTTCGATCAAAGCAGGAGAAGGGCGACCCCCACTCTCAAAACGCTAACAACTCAATAATCTCACAAATTGAAGGCTCAAACCAAGTTAAAATCGAAAATCGAGCATAGATTACTGATCCCCATTGCAAGGGGGTTGTAAGGTATGTAAAATTTGATGTTAATTCTCTATTTGAAATTCTCATGAATTTGGGAAATCCGAAATTTGATGTTGCATGTTTGCTATTTGGATAGAATAGGGATGATATAGTGTCTAGGAGTAAAACCTAGACAATAACATGTGAAATCATGCCTTAATTTTGGAAATTTCATGAGTACATGGAAGGTCATTCATAGGTTTTGTGAGAAAATGATGAACACTAGGGTATAGAATGCCAATCTAATGTAAATTGATGCATAGAAACTGATTTCTGAAAATATGATGTGTAATTCTATATGTAATAGCTCAATTGATGTTAATCAAGGCTAAGTAGCAAGCCATGAATTAGAAAATAAAAGATGTAAAATTCTGCCCGTTAAGTGTTTGTAAAAATGCCCCAAAGAAGGCTCGAAATTGAAATTTAAAGTTAAAACGCATGATTGTGATGATTTGGCAAATTATGCGATATATGATTGAAAAGGAGTTCTAAAGGAATCGTGATTGAACTCTATAGGAAAAGATACCGGAGCGTCGAGTGGACAAGCCAGTGGCAATTTGCGTTTGAAGGGCGTGCACTAAAGGTATGTAACTTGATTCGTTACATTGGGTGAATTTTGATAATTAGCATATGTGTAGTTGAATTGTAGAATAAAAGTTGTGTTGATTTAAAGCGATAATGTTCGCTATACTGAATAATAGGTCAAGAATTGGTTAGGTCTCGTTGGTAGTCATCATAATGGAGGATTCCGTAGATGAGCCAAACGGATCGAATAATCAAATAATGCGTGGCTAATGCTTCGTAATATGGTTAATTGGTCTTTTGTGATTGTTAATAAATGACATATTAGAATACGAGAATTTAGCATGTTGGTTTGTTAGAATGATGAAGTCCATAAGGGTGAACTAAACGGGTCACTAAGAGAAGGTATGGATCGAATAACGGTAGTACCTTACTTGTAGATTTTGAGCCCGAGCGACGGGTAGCGAAATACTAAACACGCAAACCGGTGATGGGAGCGTGGGCGATTAAAAATGAGGAATCCGAGATTTGGGTTTTGGGTGAAATAAACAAAATCAATCAAAACATAAACTTTCAGAGACTACCGTAAGTTACGGTAGATACCGTAACTTACGGTAGAAATAAAAAGGTTACGGCGGTTCTCTACTGTCTTACGGCAGACCAAAGTTATCCAGCGACTACCGTAACTTACGGTAGATACCGTAAGTTACGGTAGAGCCCAGACATTTTTTATTAATCTTGCATATCCTAGCTAATCGAATCCGTTTTTGAGCGTAGTTTCGATTAAGCAATATTTCTAAGAACTCTAACACTAATTTTTGTTAATAATCTCTAGTTTTCAGGTATTGCAAGTATGTGGACGATGATCAAGTTGATGCTTCAAGAACCGAACACAAAACTTTTGGATGCTTCCGCACTAAATAAATCTAATTAAACTATGTAGTTTTGTATCACTACTGAATGACTTATGTTTGAAACTATTTATTTGACTATGTTAATCACTATGATGAAGTATAACTTAGTTTACCAACTAAGTTTTTGTTAATTAAAGTTTCTTGTTTTTACAATTTCCGTATTTCTTATGAAAATTAAAAGAAGGGTGTTACAAGTTGGTAATCAGAGCTTAAGGTTGTCAACAAAGTGTTCGGTTCAAGCTTGATCAATCGTCCGGTAAGAATTAATTAATTATTTAGTAGATCCTATCTTATGTGACAAACGAGATGCGAATTAATGTGCATGGGAAGAGCGTGTTAACACACTCAAACCCGGAAAGTGCACCAAAAGCGAACGGTTAAAGCAAGTTACGAACTTGGCTAAACCAAAGCAAATAAAGCTATGTTATAAATGAAATGTTTAATGTTTAATGTAAACATTTCAGTTTCAAGATGTCTGTTTTGGTCAAAAATTACCGAAATAATTTAGTGATCAAATTAGTAAAGTGAGGTAGTGTGCTAGAAAGTAAATTAAAAATGTGCTTGTTAAGTTGTTTAGAAAATCAGTATTCAGGATACGGCTCAGGATATAGAGCTGTATCTAAGATCAAACTATGAGAAAAAGTAAAGTAAATGACACGAGATGTACAAGGAAAGCCCTTGATCAATCTAGATCGCCGGCATAAAACCTCGAGAGCTGACAATCGCAGCTGCCTTGTTCTTCTATTGCTTCAAATATCAAGATACAGTGCAGGATGTGATACGGATCGACTAAGTGTTACAACGAAATTTGAATACAAGTGTGGTGTTTTCAATGAGCTAGAAAGTGAAAGTATGCGAGAGTGTAAGTGGAAATTGTTGTGTGACTTAAACTGATCCGTACCCATCTATTTATAGTAAAGATAAAATAACAAACTACCCTAAACTTCCGGGATCCACCGAATATTCCTTCATCGAACGTTGTAGACCTGGTCTTTCGGGCTCAACGTCTTTCCTTCAACAAACTCGCCCGAGTCTTGAGGAGAAGAAGTCCACTTGACCGTTAGCAAGCCTCAGCCTTTAACCTGCACGTGGTTAATTCAATAAACCAGAGGATATCGCCCAAGATGTCAGCAATATCCTCTTCCAGCATCCTGGTCACAAATAAACAAACAAAGGCAGGATATTGGTCAGGATATGTATGCAAAGAAAATGACCCCTAACAATTGTCCCCAAATATATCAGTTGGGATACCAATCCAACAGATATATTTCAAAAGTTTCACCTCATAACTTAAGGTAATTAATACGACTAGACCCTTGAAATGACAGCGGTGCAACTTCCAAAGCATTATTTACTCTTTAACCCCCTATATTCATCCTATATTAACCGAGGGACTCCTTATCAAGGTTATCCTTATCTTCAAACGGTCATCAGGTATTTTCCTTTCTATCCTTCTCTCTTTAATCTATTTCAGTTTGCTCAATACTTTTCATGGCACCATGAACGATGTCACACCCCGACCACGTAGAACATACAAAACGTGGCGGAAACATCGGGGAGTGTTGTAACAGAATTAATTGTTTCAAATCCATGGCAATTGAAGTTTCGTTTTATTGATTAAAAGTGTTACAATGTCTTAACAAACAAAGAAATACAACATAATTAACTAGTCTTGCATCTTTTATTGTCACTAAAGCCCAAGTCTGCCTATGTGTATCTTGATCATCTTATGCAACAGCTCTTGAAAAACACATGTGAAAATAGGTACGTCAGCATAAAAATGCCTGTGAGATACATAGGTTTTGTGAAAATAGGTTTCATGACTTATGTTTGAGAAAATGTTTAGTCATGAACCTTGTAATTTGCTTTGTTTTGTAAATCATTTGAAAAAACGATAAGATCAGATGATATGTATAAATAAGAGAATAATGTATGGTTAAATGAATAACCATTGTAAAATGAGTTTGTATAAGTTAAGTTGCTTGTAAAACAATGTATTGTGAAAAGTATGTTATTTGTATAAAATGTTATATGTCTCAAACTGAAATGATTCAAATAACGCTACGATATGTAATACCATACAAACACTTATATATAGGAAGTACCAGCGGCGTATCCACCATGCTTGTATCATATTACACACGCATCGTTACTTAATCACTTAATCAAACCAAACCACCAAAGTAATGTTTAACAATTGTAGAAATGTTTATGTATGGTCAAATACGGTTCACACGGTTCACAGATACAAACGATTCATAGATACAAACGGTTCACAGATACAAAGGATTCATAGATACAAACGGTTCACAGATACAAACGGTTCACAGATACAAACGGTTCACAGATACAAACGGTTCACAGATACAAACGGTTCACAGAGACAAACGGTTCACAGACACAAACGGTTCACAGACACAAACGGTTCACAGATACAAACGGTTCACAGATACAAACAGTTCACAGATACAAACGGTTCACACAGTCAAATAATTACAACGGTTCACATAGTCAAATAGTTATAAACGGTTCAAAATGTAATATAATGTGTTCATATACTGGATGAGCATATGCAACAAAATGTAATGTAAAACAATGTACTAAGTATGCACACAATGGATATACATAGCATAAAATGTAATGAAATCATGTACTATAATGTACTAACAAACATAGCAGGTATATGATGTGAAAACGGGAAAGCATGAATGTAACAAGTAGGCACATGTGTTTCACCCCAAAACAGTTTGGAAAACAGTAAAAGAGGGGTCTATGTACTCACATGAGATTGCTCAGAAGTCCTAAGATAACCACCAAACAATGCTAGAGATCTCGGAATCAAACAGCACCTAATATAGGTAACTATGTTAATAAACCGGACCTAAATCGGAGGATTTAGATAGAATGAGGGTTCGTAAACCAAACGAGTATGGAGACTCGTGTAATATGGTTTAACAAAGCCTACATACTAAAAGAAACCTAACATAAGTGCTTACTACCCATTACGACCCGTTTAGGTAGTTTATGCTACTTTAACGCGTCGTTCGCGTGAAACGCGTTCGGAACGCCTAACTAGTCCTATGACAAGTAAAATATGCCTTAACAAATCTAATATTGTTATCAAATCAGTTTAGATACCAAAAGTTATGTTACATATGCTTAAAATGAATTTTGGCGTAAAAAGGGCATTTTGGTAATTTACCTAAGGCATATAAACTACCTATCATACAACTACTCAAACGATGTGACCGTAGGGTATAACCTCGGAAGGTTATTCCCTACCTACTATGGTCACCTAATGTATTTGGTCGGATCCTAATGATCGACCAAATGGGTCGGGTTCGAAGGTATAAGCGATTTGTTAGATCGCTTACCCTACGACCCTAGACAACGTGGTAATCAGTAGGCATAGTCCCAAGGGACTATAACCAACGTGATTACACTCACGTTGCGAAGTTCAAACGAACTTCGCATTGACCATTACTGGTCAACGCAGAAAGTCAAACAAAGTTTGACTTTCAGACTCGAAAGACTCGAAAAGCAATAAAAGAACGAAAGAATACTTACGAAGGGTCCCCGAATGCTAATCTCGATCCAAGAATCTCAGGTATGAAACAATGGTTTCAACTTAGAGTTCCTAAGATCAAGATCCTAGTGATTTTAGCAATGTGAGGCATGGGGTATTTATAGTAAAAGGTCCACCGTTAGGATCGTTTGTCGAATATCGTGCCTTAATCGTATCCGTACAAGTGTCGGAAAGTTATGGTGCCTAACAATGATCCTTATCAGCTGACTAGGCAAGTATGAGTATGTGGTTGTGGTTTAAACATGTGCAAACAGGCTGTTTAAAAACACTGCATCTGGTCTGGAGAACCCCTACGCATCGTAGGGCAAAAACCCATACGCATCGTAGGGCACAAGTTTGGCAGATTTACACTTTTGGTCCCTGTTATGCAATAAGTTCATTTTCGACACGTTTAAGGCCCGTTAACCCCATTTCAAAGCTCTAAAATGAAGTTAAAGTATAGGGAACTTAAAATTTGCTCAAAAATATCTCGGATGTCGGTTCGTTTGGCCGTACGGTCGTGATGTTCGCTTAATTACGACGGAATGCGCACAAGCGCGAAAAACGATCCAAATGACGCGACGAATGGATTTTTGGCAAGCCAAACACTAAAGCATAATATAGTCATGCTTACATAAATTTTTGGATGTCCGGATGTATTCAGAACGTGAGTTATGCGCAAAAGTGCAAACTTGTGCACTTTTTGACACTTTTAGTCCCTGAATGACCCAAAAGTTTATTTTAGCATACCGAACCCCTCAAAGCCTATTTCTAAGCTATGTAAAGGATATTTATGGTATGTTTAACTTATGGTCATGTTCCGGAATGTCTGTTACAGTTCAAATTGGCATACTTTCGCAGTTTGTCAAATTTAGTCCCTGTAAGCGAATAAACTAGATTTTGCCATACCAAAGCCTTCAAAACTTATTTCTAAGTTATGTAAAGGTTAATTAAGGTATGTTAAGCCTATTTCACTATTCCGGAGTGTTCGTTGCATTAAACTGGTTATATTTACGCATCCGTGCGCGTATAACCTTCCAGAAAGCGATTTAGAGCTTGAAATCGAACAAGAATTGATTTGTGCAAATGATACACATATTTATACAGATCCCAAGTATGAAATACAATATTTCATTGGCTTGGCAGTTGTTTGATGGTTGAAGTGACACAGGTGTCACAGTCTCCCCTACTTTAGGAAATTTCATCCCGAAATTTATTCGTAGGAGTCTATTTGTGACTTTGTGTCAAATAACCACCAGAGATATGTAAGGCATAATCCTGTCATTTCCTTAACGGACATTCTTCAGAATGAAAATGAACAGACGTAGTCATTTTCCTCAACGAGTATTCTTCAGAAGTGGAAATGAAGGAATAAACAAACGGGGATTCATTTCCTCAACGGGCAATCTTCAGAAACGTAAAATGAACTTACGGAGTCATTTTCAACGGGTACTTCATCAGAAATGGAAATGAAAAGTAGAAACAAACGGATATTCATTTCCTCAACGGACAAATCTTCATAAACGAAAATGAACTTAGGGAGTCATTTTCAACGGGTGCTTCATCAGAAATGGAAATAAAAATGATAGACAAACGGATATTCATTTCCTCAACGGACAAATCTTCAGAAACGAAAATGAACTTACGGAGTCATTTTCAACGGGTGCTTCATCAGAAATGGAAATGAAAAGGAGAAACAAACGGATATTCATTTCCTCAACGGACAAATCTTCAGAAACGAAAATGAACTAACGGAGTCATTTTCAACGGGTGCTTCCTCAGAAATGGAAATGAAAATGATAGACAAACGGATATTCATTTCCTCAACGGACAAATCTTCAGAAACGAAAATGAACAAACAGAGTCATTTTCAACGGGTGCTTCCTCAGAAACGGAAATGAATAGAGTTAACTTCTAGGCACATGACAAAGCTCGCTGTGGTTTCTGTGCACTAAATTCCATAATTATGTATGCATCCATAATTACGTAATTCCTTGCATAGTCCGCACACTTTGTCTTGTAATGTTCATAAGCACATAATCACATAGTTGTTTAACTTGGTTATTAATTTGTTATTAATTTGTTATCGATTGAGAACGGATATGGAAACCAGTCGATGGACTTCAATGTCCTCTGGGATCTATCTGAAGAGATAGGAAGATCTCCCAAAAATTCGATTTTTTTTTCAAAGAAACGTAATAGTCGAATTAAGGAACACAACAATTTTAGGATTTACGGAAATACCCTTAGGTACCCTATTAAGGTTTTATAGTGGTACTTTGGGTATTCGTCCAGTGTTGTAACTTGCGCCTTGTACTTCGTTTCCTTAGAAGAAACGGGTACTTAGGAATTTCGTGGAAAATGCAAGAGATCATAAAGTGGAAGAAAGTTTGGGGGTAGTCTGTCCTTTAAGGAATACGGTTCCTTGATTGTCGGTATTGAAAGAGATAGGTTGTTTATACATACAACCACATAAATACATTGTAATGTAAATAAAAGATTTATTTATAAACAATGATAACAACTGTTTCATGGACCATGAAAACAAAAGAAAATAATACATAAGACGTGATTATTTCTAAACGATGTTGTCTTCTAGTCAGTCAGATGCTCATCCCTGTGCTGGATTTGCATTAGCAAGTTTTGGGCAATTTCTTCGGAAATGACCCATCTCGCCACAGTTGAAGCAAGAACCTGGTAGAAAACGACCTTGAGCGGTATTGTTGCCAGCTTGGTTTGGTGCAGCTGCAGCTGGGCAGACTCTTGCTGTATGGCCTATAAGCCCACAAGTTTGGCATTTGCGGCACTTTACATTGGCATGATGATGGAGGCTACATTGGTTGCACAAGGGTGCAGTTCCATTGTATGGCTTCCTAGCAGGGGGTTGAGCTGGTTGGTTGGGGACGGCTTGATCATTGTGAGTAACCATGGCGAAGTTCTGAGAAGCCTTTCGCTTCTTTGACTGCTCAGGGGATCCAGTCTGTTCATCCATGGTCTTTGATTCCTCGATTGGCTTCTTGTCACCCTTTCGAAAAAGCTTATGCTTTCTGATCTTTGATTCCGTCAAGGTTGCAGATAGCTCAATGGCCTGTCTAACTGTAGTAGGGTTGCTGCCAGTCACAATGTCTTGTATTGAGTCAGGGAGGCCATCAATGTACTTTTCGATTGCCTTATCCAAAGGCGTGACCATGTTTGGGCATAACAGACTTAACTCCTCATAACGGTTCGTGTAGGCTCGATGCTCACCGCTGTCTTGCTCCAGATTGTCGAATTCCCTTTCCAAGGCCCTGATCTCATGACGAGGACAGAATTCCTTCATCATAAGGGTCCTAAGTTCAGCCCACGTCTGTGCTAGAGCAACTTCTGCACCACGATCTCTCATAACCCCGTTCCACCACGTAAGGGCTCTCTTCTGGAACACACTCGAAGCAAACTCGACCTTGCGATTGTCAGGACACTGCACGTGGCGGAAAGTATTCTCAATGCTCTCGAACCATTGAAGAAGCCCAGTCGCTTCCTCAGAACCACTAAACTTGAGTGGTTTCGCCGAGTTAAAACCCTTGAAATTGCATGGACCATTGTTGTTGTTGTTGGCTTGATTCCATTGAGCAAAGAGGTTTGGGAATTGAGCAGCCATTTGCTGTGCAATGATTTCTGCCAATTCGGCAGTCGCTATCTGGCTTTCGCGTCGAGGAGGCATTCTAAAAGAGGAGACATGAAAGGAAACGAGTGAGAGATTTAGACGAAAAGAATGAGATGAAACAAATCTGATGAAAGCAAGGATAGTGGTCATTTGTTTGTTACCACAAGGTAAACAAACGACACACAGAGACTAATCAAAGTAAATGGGTCAAAAATAATGTATCGCGAAGACATGCTCGCCTATAAGTGAACACTCATCCCAAGAATTCCCAGTTAAGCACAACTGGTCTCGCGTCTGATGAGATGTATACGAAGTGCTTGCCTAGACAGAAAACTCAGAATACAGGCATTCACCCTTCCAGTTTGCACGTGTTCACATTATTTAAAACCCAAAACCTTGACAAGATTTTGAAAATTCAAAGGGGTTCAAAACCTTATAACAGAGGGTTCAAAACCTAGTAATCAATCATCCTAGAACAGATGATTAGTTTTCAAAATGGTTTTGAAATTTATGTTCTTGTTGTGGTCGTCGCCTAAGGATAGGTGACGGTATTGTTTTATGACTAAACGTAAGTAAACTCGCGTTAGGGTCCTAAGAAGGTTATAGACTAGGTCAAAGCATTACTAATAACCTAATTCCCTATAACCATTGGCTCTGATACCATCTTTTCTGTCACACCCCGACCACGTAGAACATACAAAACGTGGCGGAAACATCGGGGAGTGTTGTAACAGAATTAATTGTTTCAAATCCATGGCAATTGAAGTTTCATTTTATTGATTAAAAGTGTTACAATGTCTTAACAAACAAAAAAATACAACATAATTAACTAGTCTTGCATCTTTTATTGTCACTAAAGCCCAAGTCTGCCTATGTGTATCTTGATCATCTTATGCAACAGCTCCTGAAAAACACATGTGAAAATAGGTACGTCAGCATAAAAATGCCTGTGAGATACATAGGTTTTGTGAAAATAGGTTTCATGACTTATGTTTGAGAAAATGTTTAGTCATGAACCTTGTAATTTGCTTTGTTTTGTAAATCATTTGAAAAAACGATAAGATTAGATGATATGTATAAATAAGAGAATAATGTATGGTTAAATGAATAACCATTGTAAAATGAGTTTGTATAAGTTAAGTTGCTTGTAAAACAATGTATTGTGAAAAGTATGTTATTTGTATAAAATGTTATATGTCTCAAACTGAAATGATTCAAATAACGCTACGATATGTAATACCATACAAACACTTATATATAGGAAGTACCAGCGGCGTATCCACCATGCTTGTATCATATTACACACGCATCGTTACTTAATCACTTAATCAAACCAAACCACCAAAGTAATGTTTAACAATTGTAGAAATGTTTATGTATGGTCAAATACGGTTCACACGGTTCACAGATACAAACGATTCATAGATACAAACGGTTCACAGATACAAAGGATTCATAGATACAAACGGTTCACAGATACAAACGGTTCACAGATACAAATGGTTCACAGATACAAACGGTTCACAGATACAAACGGTTCACAGATACAAACGGTTCACAGATACAAACGGTTCACAGACACAAACGGTTCACAGACACAAACGGTTCACATATACAAACGGTTCACAGATACAAACGATTCACAGATACAAACGGTTCACACAGTCAAATGATTACAACGGTTCACATAGTCAAATAGTTATAAACGGTTCAAAATGTAATATAATGTGTTCATATACTGGATGAGCATATGCAACAAAATGTAATGTAAAACAATGTACTAAGTATGCACACAATGGATATACATAGCATAAAATGTAATGAAATCATGTACTATAATGTACTAACGAACATAGCAGGTATATGATGTGAAAACGGGAAAGCATGAATGTAACAAGTAGGCACATGTGTTTCACCCCAAAAGAGTTTGGAAAACAGTAAAAGAGGGGTCTATGTACTCACATGAGATTGCTCAGAAGTCCTAAGATAACCACCAAACAATGCTAGAGATCTCGGAATCAAACAGCACCTAATATAGGTAACTATGTTAATAAACCGGACCTAAATCGGAGGATTAAGATAGAATGAGGGTTCGTAAACCAAACGAGTATGGAGACTCGTGTAATATGGTTTAACAAAGCCTACATACTAAAAGAAACCTAACATAAGTGCTTACTACCCATTACGACCCGTTTAGGTAGTTTATGCTACTTTAACGCGTCGTTCGCGTGAAACGCGTTCGGAACGCCTAACTAGTCCTATGACAAGTAAAATATGCCTTAACAAATCTAATATTGTTACCAAATCAGTTTAGATACCAAAAGTTATGTTACATATGCTTAAAATGAATTTTGGCGTAAAAAGGGCATTTTGGTAATTTACCTAAGGCATATAAACTACCTATCATACAACTACTCAAACGATGTGACCGTAGGGTATAACCTCGGAAGGTTATTCCCTACCTACTATGGTCACCTAATGTATTTGGTCGGATCCTAATGATCGACCAAATGGGTCGGGTTCGAAGGTATAAGCGATTTGTTAGATCCCTTACCCTACGACCCTAGACAACGTGGTAATCAGTAGGCATAGTCCCAAGGGACTATAACCAACGTGATTACACTCACGTTGCGAAGTTCAAACGAACTTCGCATTGACCATTACTGGTCAACGCAGAAAGTCAAACAAAGTTTGACTTTCAGACTCGAAAGACTCGAAAAGCAATAAAAGAACGAAAGAATACTTACGAAGGGTCCCCGAATGCTAATCTCGATCCAAGAATCTCAGGTATGAAACAATGGTTTCAACTTAGAGTTCCTAAGATCAAGATCCTAGTGATTTTAGCAATGTGAGGCATGGGGTATTTATAGTAAAAGGTCCACCGTTAGGATCGTTTGTCGAATATCGTGCCTTAATCGTATCCGTACAAGTGTCGGAAAGTTATGGTGCCTAACAATGATCCTTATCAGCTGACTAGGCAAGTATGAGTATGTGGTTGTGGTTTAAACATGTGCAAACAGGCTGTTTAAAAACACTGCATCTGGTCTGGAGAACCCCTACGCATCGTAGGGCAAAAACCCATACGCATCGTAGGGCACAAGTTTGGCAGATTTACACTTTTGGTCCCTGTTATGCAATAAGTTCATTTTCGACACGTTTAAGGCCCGTTAACCCCATTTCAAAGCTCTAAAATGAAGTTAAAGTATAGGGAACTTAAAATTTGCTCAAAAATATCTCGGATGTCGGTTCGTTTGGCCGTACGGTCGTGATGTTCGCTTAATTACGACGGAATGCGCACAAGCGCGAAAAACGATCCAAATGACGCGACGAATGGATTTTTGGCAAGCCAAACACTAAAGCATAATATAGTCATGCTTACATAAATTTTTGGATGTCCGGATGTATTCAGAACGTGAGTTATGCGCAAAAGTGCAAACTTGTGCACTTTTTGACACTTTTAGTCCCTGAATGACCCAAAAGTTTATTTTAGCATACCGAACCCCTCAAAGCCTATTTCTAAGCTATGTAAAGGATATTTATGGTATGTTTAACTTATGGTCATGTTCCGGAATGTCTGTTACAGTTCAAATTGGCATACTTTCGCAGTTTGTCAAATTTAGTCCCTGTAAGCGAATAAACTAGATTTTGCCATACCAAAGCCTTCAAAACTTATTTCTAAGTTATGTAAAGGTTAATTAAGGTATGTTAAGCCTATTTCACTATTCCGGAGTGTTCGTTGCATTAAACTGGTTATATTTACGCATCCGTGCGCGTATAACCTTCCAGAAAGCGATTTAGAGCTTGAAATCGAACAAGAATTGATTTGTGCAAATGATACACATATTTATACAGATCCCAAGTATGAAATACAATATTTCATTGGCTTGGCAGTTGTTTGATGGTTGAAGTGACACAGGTGTCACAGTCTCCCCTACTTTAGGAAATTTCATCCCGAAATTTATTCGTAGGAGTCTATTTGTGACTTTGTGTCAAATAACCACCAGAGATATGTAAGGCATAATCCTGTCATTTCCTTAACGGACATTCTTCAGAATGAAAATGAACAGACGTAGTCATTTTCCTCAACGAGTATTCTTCAGAAGTGGAAATGAAGGAATAAACAAACGGGGATTCATTTCCTCAACGGGCAATCTTCAGAAACGTAAAATGAACTTACGGAGTCATTTTCAACGGGTACTTCATCAGAAATGGAAATGAAAAGTAGAAACAAACGGATATTCATTTCCTCAACGGACAAATCTTCATAAACGAAAATGAACTTAGGGAGTCATTTTCAACGGGTGCTTCATCAGAAATGGAAATAAAAATGATAGACAAACGGATATTCATTTCCTCAACGGACAAATCTTCAGAAACGAAAATGAACTTACGGAGTCATTTTCAACGGGTGCTTCATCAGAAATGGAAATGAAAAGGAGAAACAAACGGATATTCATTTCCTCAACGGACAAATCTTCAGAAACGAAAATGAACTAACGGAGTCATTTTCAACGGGTGCTTCCTCAGAAATGGAAATGAAAATGATAGACAAACGGATATTCATTTCCTCAACGGACAAATCTTCAGAAACGAAAATGAACAAACAGAGTCATTTTCAACGGGTGCTTCCTCAGAAACGGAAATGAATAGAGTTAACTTCTAGGCACATGACAAAGCTCGCTGTGGTTTCTGTGCACTAAATTCCATAATTATGTATGCATCCATAATTACGTAATTCCTTGCATAGTCCGCACACTTTGTCTTGTAATGTTCATAAGCACATAATCACATAGTTGTTTAACTTGGTTATTAATTTGTTATTAATTTGTTATCGATTGAGAACGGATATGGAAACCAGTCGATGGACTTCAATGTCCTCTGGGATCTATCTGAAGAGATAGGAAGATCTCCCAAAAATTCGATTTTTTTTTCAAAGAAACGTAATAGTCGAATTAAGGAACACAACAATTTTAGGATTTACGGAAATACCCTTAGGTACCCTATTAAGGTTTTATAGTGGTACTTTGGGTATTCGTCCAGTGTTGTAACTTGCGCCTTGTACTTCGTTTCCTTAGAAGAAACGGGTACTTAGGAATTTCGTGGAAAATGCAAGAGATCATAAAGTGGAAGAAAGTTTGGGGGTAGTCTGTCCTTTAAGGAATACGGTTCCTTGATTGTCGGTATTGAAAGAGATAGGTTGTTTATACATACAACCACATAAATACATTGTAATGTAAATAAAAGATTTATTTATAAACAATGATAACAACTGTTTCATGGACCATGAAAACAAAAGAAAATAATACATAAGACGTGATTATTTCTAAACGATGTTGTCTTCTAGTCAGTCAGATGCTCATCCCTGTGCTGGATTTGCATTAGCAAGTTTTGGGCAATTTCTTCGGAAATGACCCATCTCGCCACAGTTGAAGCAAGAACCTGGTAGAAAACGACCTTGAGCGGTATTGTTGCCAGCTTGGTTTGGTGCAGCTGCAGCTGGGCAGACTCTTGCTGTATGGCCTATAAGCCCACAAGTTTGGCATTTGCGGCACTTTACATTGGCATGATGATGGAGGCTACATTGGTTGCACAAGGGTGCAGTTCCATTGTATGGCTTCCTAGCAGGGGGTTGAGCTGGTTGGTTGGGGACGGCTTGATCATTGTGAGTAACCATGGCGAAGTTCTGAGAAGCCTTTCGCTTCTTTGACTGCTCAGGGGATCCAGTCTGTTCATCCATGGTCTTTGATTCCTCGATTGGCTTCTTGTCACCCTTTCGAAAAAGCTTATGCTTTCTGATCTTTGATTCCGTCAAGGTTGCAGATAGCTCAATGGCCTGTCTAACTGTAGTAGGGTTGCTGCCAGTCACAATGTCTTGTATTGAGTCAGGGAGGCCATCAATGTACTTTTCGATTGCCTTATCCAAAGGCGTGACCATGTTTGGGCATAACAGACTTAACTCCTCATAACGGTTCGTGTAGGCTCGATGCTCACCGCTGTCTTGCTCCAGATTGTCGAATTCCCTTTCCAAGGCCCTGATCTCATGACGAGGACAGAATTCCTTCATCATAAGGGTCCTAAGTTCAGCCCACGTCTGTGCTAGAGCAACTTCTGCACCACGATCTCTCATAACCCCGTTCCACCACGTAAGGGCTCTCTTCTGGAACACACTCGAAGCAAACTCGACCTTGCGATTGTCAGGACACTGCACGTGGCGGAAAGTATTCTCAATGCTCTCGAACCATTGAAGAAGCCCAGTCGCTTCCTCAGAACCACTAAACTTGAGTGGTTTCGCCGAGTTAAAACCCTTGAAATTGCATGGACCATTGTTGTTGTTGTTGGCTTGATTCCATTGAGCAAAGAGGTTTGGGAATTGAGCAGCCATTTGCTGTGCAATGATTTCTGCCAATTCGGCAGTCGCTATCTGGCTTTCGCGTCGAGGAGGCATTCTAAAAGAGGAGACATGAAAGGAAACGAGTGAGAGATTTAGACGAAAAGAATGAGATGAAACAAATCTGATGAAAGCAAGGATAGTGGTCATTTGTTTGTTACCACAAGGTAAACAAACGACACACAGAGACTAATCAAAGTAAATGGGTCAAAAATAATGTATCGCGAAGACATGCTCGCCTATAAGTGAACACTCATCCCAAGAATTCCCAGTTAAGCACAACTGGTCTCGCGTCTGATGAGATGTATACGAAGTGCTTGCCTAGACAGAAAACTCAGAATACAGGCATTCACCCTTCCAGTTTGCACGTGTTCACATTATTTAAAACCCAAAACCTTGACAAGATTTTGAAAATTCAAAGGGGTTCAAAACCTTATAACAGAGGGTTCAAAACCTAGTAATCAATCATCCTAGAACAGATGATTAGTTTTCAAAATGGTTTTGAAATTTATGTTCTTGTTGTGGTCGTCGCCTAAGGATAGGTGACGGTATTGTTTTATGACTAAACGTAAGTAAACTCGCGTTAGGGTCCTAAGAAGGTTATAGACTAGGTCAAAGCATTACTAATAACCTAATTCCCTATAACCATTGGCTCTGATACCATCTTTTCTGTCACACCCCGACCACGTAGAACATACAAAACGTGGCGGAAACATCGGGGAGTGTTGTAACAGAATTAATTGTTTCAAATCCATGGCAATTGAAGTTTCATTTTATTGATTAAAAGTGTTACAATGTCTTAACAAACAAAAAAATACAACATAATTAACTAGTCTTGCATCTTTTATTGTCACTAAAGCCCAAGTCTGCCTATGTGTATCTTGATCATCTTATGCAACAGCTCCTGAAAAACACATGTGAAAATAGGTACGTCAGCATAAAAATGCCTGTGAGATACATAGGTTTTGTGAAAATAGGTTTCATGACTTATGTTTGAGAAAATGTTTAGTCATGAACCTTGTAATTTGCTTTGTTTTGTAAATCATTTGAAAAAACGATAAGATTAGATGATATGTATAAATAAGAGAATAATGTATGGTTAAATGAATAACCATTGTAAAATGAGTTTGTATAAGTTAAGTTGCTTGTAAAACAATGTATTGTGAAAAGTATGTTATTTGTATAAAATGTTATATGTCTCAAACTGAAATGATTCAAATAACGCTACGATATGTAATACCATACAAACACTTATATATAGGAAGTACCAGCGGCGTATCCACCATGCTTGTATCATATTACACACGCATCGTTACTTAATCACTTAATCAAACCAAACCACCAAAGTAATGTTTAACAATTGTAGAAATGTTTATGTATGGTCAAATACGGTTCACACGGTTCACAGATACAAACGATTCATAGATACAAACGGTTCACAGATACAAAGGATTCATAGATACAAACGGTTCACAGATACAAACGGTTCACAGATACAAATGGTTCACAGATACAAACGGTTCACAGATACAAACGGTTCACAGATACAAACGGTTCACAGATACAAACGGTTCACAGACACAAACGGTTCACAGACACAAACGGTTCACATATACAAACGGTTCACAGATACAAACGATTCACAGATACAAACGGTTCACACAGTCAAATGATTACAACGGTTCACATAGTCAAATAGTTATAAACGGTTCAAAATGTAATATAATGTGTTCATATACTGGATGAGCATATGCAACAAAATGTAATGTAAAACAATGTACTAAGTATGCACACAATGGATATACATAGCATAAAATGTAATGAAATCATGTACTATAATGTACTAACGAACATAGCAGGTATATGATGTGAAAACGGGAAAGCATGAATGTAACAAGTAGGCACATGTGTTTCACCCCAAAAGAGTTTGGAAAACAGTAAAAGAGGGGTCTATGTACTCACATGAGATTGCTCAGAAGTCCTAAGATAACCACCAAACAATGCTAGAGATCTCGGAATCAAACAGCACCTAATATAGGTAACTATGTTAATAAACCGGACCTAAATCGGAGGATTAAGATAGAATGAGGGTTCGTAAACCAAACGAGTATGGAGACTCGTGTAATATGGTTTAACAAAGCCTACATACTAAAAGAAACCTAACATAAGTGCTTACTACCCATTACGACCCGTTTAGGTAGTTTATGCTACTTTAACGCGTCGTTCGCGTGAAACGCGTTCGGAACGCCTAACTAGTCCTATGACAAGTAAAATATGCCTTAACAAATCTAATATTGTTACCAAATCAGTTTAGATACCAAAAGTTATGTTACATATGCTTAAAATGAATTTTGGCGTAAAAAGGGCATTTTGGTAATTTACCTAAGGCATATAAACTACCTATCATACAACTACTCAAACGATGTGACCGTAGGGTATAACCTCGGAAGGTTATTCCCTACCTACTATGGTCACCTAATGTATTTGGTCGGATCCTAATGATCGACCAAATGGGTCGGGTTCGAAGGTATAAGCGATTTGTTAGATCGCTTACCCTACGACCCTAGACAACGTGGTAATCAGTAGGCATAGTCCCAAGGGACTATAACCAACGTGATTACACTCACGTTGCGAAGTTCAAACGAACTTCGCATTGACCATTACTGGTCAACGCAGAAAGTCAAACAAAGTTTGACTTTCAGACTCGAAAGACTCGAAAAGCAATAAAAGAACGAAAGAATACTTACGAAGGGTCCCCGAATGCTAATCTCGATCCAAGAATCTCAGGTATGAAACAATGGTTTCAACTTAGAGTTCCTAAGATCAAGATCCTAGTGATTTTAGCAATGTGAGGCATGGGGTATTTATAGTAAAAGGTCCACCGTTAGGATCGTTTGTCGAATATCGTGCCTTAATCGTATCCGTACAAGTGTCGGAAAGTTATGGTGCCTAACAATGATCCTTATCAGCTGACTAGGCAAGTATGAGTATGTGGTTGTGGTTTAAACATGTGCAAACAGGCTGTTTAAAAACACTGCATCTGGTCTGGAGAACCCCTACGCATCGTAGGGCAAAAACCCATACGCATCGTAGGGCACAAGTTTGGCAGATTTACACTTTTGGTCCCTGTTATGCAATAAGTTCATTTTCGACACGTTTAAGGCCCGTTAACCCCATTTCAAAGCTCTAAAATGAAGTTAAAGTATAGGGAACTTAAAATTTGCTCAAAAATATCTCGGATGTCGGTTCGTTTGGCCGTACGGTCGTGATGTTCGCTTAATTACGACGGAATGCGCACAAGCGCGAAAAACGATCCAAATGACGCGACGAATGGATTTTTGGCAAGCCAAACACTAAAGCATAATATATTCATGCTTACATAAATTTTTGGATGTCCGGATGTATTCAGAACGTGAGTTATGCGCAAAAGTGCAAACTTGTGCACTTTTTGACACTTTTAGTCCCTGAATGACCCAAAAGTTTATTTTAGCATACCGAACCCCTCAAAGCCTATTTCTAAGCTATGTAAAGGATATTTATGGTATGTTTAACTTATGGTCATGTTCCGGAATGTCTGTTACAGTTCAAATTGGCATACTTTCGCAGTTTGTCAAATTTAGTCCCTGTAAGCGAATAAACTAGATTTTGCCATACCAAAGCCTTCAAAACTTATTTCTAAGTTATGTAAAGGTTAATTAAGGTATGTTAAGCCTATTTCACTATTCCGGAGTGTTCGTTGCATTAAACTGGTTATATTTACGCATCCGTGCGCGTATAACCTTCCAGAAAGCGATTTAGAGCTTGAAATCGAACAAGAATTGATATGTGCAAATGATACACATATTTATACAGATCCCAAGTATGAAATACAATATTTCATTGGCTTGGCAGTTGTTTGATGGTTGAAGTGACACAGGTGTCACAAACGAAATCCCGATCGGACCGACCAGCTTCAAGCCTCGTAAGTCAGAACTTCATCGTTGATCCAGCAAAGGAGATCTGCTGCTTCAACAATGCCGACATCACTGCTCTTAAAGATTCCGGCGCTTTCCCCACCGGAACAGTCTTTCGCCCTTTTGATCGCGAAGCCCGATCAGACGCGATATCCGATGAGTGGGTTTGTTTCTTCGCCTACCCCTTCTCTCTTGGACTCCGGTACCCGTTTCCACCCTTTATTTCCAGCTTTTTCGACCTCACCGGCCTTAGTTACGCCCCAGTTTTTCCAATGGTCTGGCGAGTCTTGATAGTGCTGGATCAAATCAAGTCTCGTCATTTTCCCAACCTGTTCATTGAAGATCTCCCTATAGCATATCGGTTGAGATCCCACGGAAATCACCGTTTTCTTTTGTTTTCTACCACCAAAAACCCTCTGGTTCTTAAAGCCACCAAGAACGAGGATCGATGGCGACGAAAATTCTTTTTCGTAAAAAGAGACTCTATTGATAAGGGTTTCGATCTACCGGTTAGATGGTTAACCATGGGTAGGACTTAGGGCTTAAGGAATATCCCCCATTATATCTTCAAACTGTATCCCAGACTTATATCCTGATGTTTTTGTGCAGTGAATTTCAGAGATTTAGTGCCTCCCAGTGCAGAATCCGAATCCAAGATCAAGGAAATCTACCGTCTTCCTGCTAGTGAAAGAACTTTCTCCCTATCTCTTATAGAATCAAGCCAGAAATCAAGCTCAGAAATGTCTGGTAAGCACATTCTCAGCATATATTAATTATTTTTCAAAAGTAGGATGAGTTTAAGAATATCTTCCCTTGTGTAGTACCAGTCGTCAACCTTGAAGGTTTCGAACTTGACGAATTGGATTGCTACTCCAGCCTCGAACCCATCAAACAAGAACCCAAGCCAAAGTCGTCTACTACACCAAAGCCTACCTCCTCGAAGACTGTTTCTGCTCCCAAAGGCCCTCCGGTATCCAGGACCCGGGCATCCAGCTCTCGGAAGAGAAAGGAGACGGACTCCCCAGCTGCTTCTGAAACATTCTCTCTCGAGAATCATGGGTTCAACGAAGCCACCTCATTCCTCAAACAGGTAGTATTTTCTTTTCGATATCCTACACAAGTATATTAGTCCTTATCCTGCTTATTTTTTACAACAATACCTGTGTCTTTATCGATAGGGTCTGGACCGTCTTATGCACTTGTATGAAGATGCTTGCGGGCTCAACAAGATGTTGGAAATTAAGCTGGAGAAAGCTGTGGCCACCATTGCTGACCAAGGAACCATTGCGGCTGCCAAATCCCAGCATTATGAAGACAAATACAAGGCAATGACTCAGGAACATCAAGCTGCCCTCCACAAGGCTAATGAGGATGCTCAAGCCAAGCTAGATGCCGCCCTTCTCCAATATGAGCAGAATATGAGTTCATACCGTGATAACCTAAAAGCATCTGTGGTCGTTTCTCTTCTCCAAGCCAGGATAAAGATGGCTTATGAAGCCATGGATTTGGGTTTTGAATGCCCTTCCTGGAATGTAAAGGCTTGGGAGGAGAAACTACAGGGCCTCGGAGGTCATCCCGTTGCTCATCCTGCAAAACATACTGGTGAAGGGCCTTCCAAGGCGACAGAGGGAGCGGAGAATGCTGGTGATGATGCCGAGAAGAATCCTGAGGCTGATGCTGGTGAGAACATTGGAAAGGAGGTTGCTGTTCAAGAGGGTGCTGCCCCTTAGGCAGCGGAGTGGGCGATGATGGATATATGTGCCAAGGCCGGAGCCCACTTTTTAATTTCATGGTTGTGGTTGCATAAACAATTTACTTTTCCCGTCTTTGAACAATTTACATTTCCTGCACTAGAACAATGTGATGACCAAAGGTGGATGGGTCCTAGGTTTTAGGACGAAGCCCTTGGTCATCAATTAGTATAACTTGTTTTGAATGTGATAACGGTTGTAGGTGGACAGGTCATATTTTGAGATATATCCTGCAACCGTTACACAAGTATGGTAAAAATTAATTGTGCTTTTGGCAGATGGGCCTCGGTTTGGGGTGAAACCAAAAGCACAACTTTTGACTTGTTAATAATATAACTATCTTTTGACTTATTCACTGTTGTCTTGCATTACTTAGCGTAACTCTTAGCTTTGCAAAAATCTTATACTGTTATCTTATAAAATATCCTGATCAGTATTCTCAGCGATATACTGCAAAAGCCTTTTATTAGATAGAACTTCCAAACGTTCCTTCAACTTTGTAAAAATTTCTTTAGAGAGTGAAAAACAGTCTATCTTTTCAAAGCCAAGTTTTGATAATATTTAAATGATCAAATCTCCAAACCAACACTAGTTTCAAACACCCTAATCAAATATTCTGAAAAAGACTTTGAGAATATATCAGGACACTTATCCTTTTATAAAACATAATGTTACTAAAAACTTAGACGATGTTTACAAAGGAAAGATCATACCAGAAATAGGGTATAAACCTATTACCAAACTTCAATCCCTTTGCCACTCTTCCAATGAAGATGTCCCCTGTGCAAGGTACTTAGTGCATTAGTTCCAAACCTCATCCTTTTAGCTCTACACCACCACCTTGGTGGGAATGTCCCCAGTGTACAATGTCTTCAAATACTTTAGAAACCTTCTGGATGTCAGTTTCCATAGGCAATTTTTTACGTCCCAAGGGCAAAACCCAAGGATGTACTGAAACATATCTTGCAAAACAATTATAAACTAAGGTGGGTGTTAGCTTGGCTAACACCCCTCCGATGCTTAAGTCAGTATTGAGTTTCAAAGAATAAATTAAACCAAAACATATTTAAAAAAGGTAGAATTCATACCATCCTGAGTTAGAAATTAAAATCTAAACTCACTTGAAATAGAGCTTAAGGTGTATAGCATTCCAAGATCTCGGTAGCATATCCCCCTCCATATTCTTGAGTCTGTATGCTCCTTTCCCTGCTTCTGATTCAACTTCGTATGGTCCTTCCCATTTTGGAGCTAACTTACCATCGGCAGGATTAGTAATATTCTGAAAAGCCTTTCTTAACACCCAATCTCCAATCTTAAATCTTCTGGTCCTAATATTCTTGTTATATGCCCTGGATATTCTCTGTTGATATGCTGCCATCCTTAGCCTTGCCGCATCTCTCTTCTCATCTATAGTGTCTAAATCTTGACTCAAAGCTTCAGGATTCTGCTCAGGATCACTTAAGATAGATCTTGCAGTAGGTATTGTCATTTCCGTTGGAATCATTGCTTCTGCTCCAAACACCAAGGAAAATGGGGTTTGGCCTGTTGCATTTTTTACCGTTGTCCTATCAGCCCATAAAACAAAGGGTAGTTCTTCTGCCCATCTTCCTTTTCTGGCTCCAAGCCTTTTCTTTAAGTTATTGACAATTATCTTGTTTGAGGATTCTGCTTGTCCATTTGCTTGAGGATGTACCGGAGTAGACGTAATCATTTTGATTCCCCAACTCTTGCAAAAGTCAGTAGTCCTCTTACTTATGAACTGAGAACCATTGTCACAGATTATCTCGGCTGGTATTCCGAATCTGGTCAGGATATTTCTTTTGATGAAGGATACTACTTCTTGGTCTCTAACTTGAACAAATGCTTCTGCTTCAACCCACTTAGAAAAATAATCCGTCATTGCTAGCATAAAGACTTTTCCTCCCGGAGCTTTTGGTAGCTTTCCCACTATATCCATACCCCACTTCATAAATGGCCAAGGGGAAACAATAGGATACAATGGTTCAGCCGGCTGATGCAGTATGTTACTATGTCTTTGACACGCATCACATCTTCGAACATATTCTGCGGCATCTTTTCTCATTGTTGGCCAATAATATCCTGTCCTTAACACTTTTGAGAATAACGACCTGCCCCCAGCATGGTTACCACAATCCCCTTCATGTATATCCTGAAGTACTTCTTTGGCTTCAGGATCCTCCAAGCATCTCAAATACGGTCCTGCAAGAGATTTCTTATATAAAATATTATTTATAATAGTGAATCGTGATACCTTCATCCTAAATGCCTTAGGATTTTCATTTCCAGGGATGTGTCCTTCTTTGAGATATCTCATGATTGGAGCCGTCCAGGATTTAGGATCCTCTTCAGGATGTTCTGCTCCAGGATCCTGAATACCAGCTACTTCTTTATCCTGAGGATTCGTTGCAGGATATAAGACATGTAATATTGGTATTTGCGTCCCTTCAGGTATCCTGATCGATGATCCCAAATTTGCTAAGGCATCCGCTTCAGCATTATCCTCCCTTGGTACCTGTTCAAGTATAAAAACATCGAAATATCCTGCTAATTTTTTGAGAATATCGAGATATTCGATTAATTTCTCACCCTTAACTGCATATGATCCATTAAAATGGTTAGTAATTAACAAAGAGTCAACATATACTTGCAATTTTTTGATACTCATGCTCTTAGCCAATTCTAATCCTGCAATTAAAGCCTCATACTCTGCTTCATTATTAGTAGCAGGAAATTTACACCTAATAGCCTGGGGTAATATGTCCCCCTGTGGCGATTTTAGTAGTATTCCTAATCCTACTCCTCTTACATTAGATGCACCGTCAATATATAATATCCAGGATCCTGAGGATTCTCCTAACTATTGAACTTCTAGGTCTACCTCGTCCTGAATGTCACTACTAAAGTCAGCCACAAAGTCAGCTAAAGCCTGAGATTTTATGGCATTTCTAGGTTCATATACTAAATCATAAGCACTTAACTTTACTGACCACTTAGCCATCCTGCCTGACATCTCTGGTTTCCTAAGCACATTTTTGACAGGATAATTTGTTTTAACATGTATCCTATGTGTCTCGAAATAATGCCTAAGTTTCGTTGATGCCATGACTAATGCTAGTATCAATTTTTCTAAATGAGAATACCTAGTTTCAGCATCTAGCAAACTTTTACTAACATAATAAACAGGATATTGCTGACCTTCATGATCCTTTATGAGAACGGCACTTACAGCATTCCCTGATACAGCAAGGTACAAGGATAGTGGTTCACCATTTTCAGGCTTCATCAATAGAGGTGCGGTTGATAGATATCGTTTCAAATCTTGCAATGCTGCTTCATGCTTCTCCCCCCATTCGAATCTTTTTTTCTTCTTTAGGATATCATAAAAGTCTTTGCATTTCTCTGAGGATCTCGAGATAAATCTGTTTAAAGCTGCTACTCGGCCTGTCAATCTTTGTACGTCCTTCATATTTGAGGGTGATTTTATATCCAGGATAGCTTTGATCTGCTCTGGGCTTGCTTCTATCCCCCTTTTTGTCACCATATATCCAAGAAACTTTCCTGCCCCCACTCCGAAATGGCATTTAGCAGGATTCAGCTTCATGTTGTATTGATCCAGGATATCAAATGCTCCCTTGATATCCTGGAGGTGATCCTCAGCCTTTTTAGATTTCACCACCATATCATCGATATATACCTCCATGGTGTCCCCCAGTTTGTCTTTGAACATCATATTTACCAATCTTTGGTATGTTGCACCTGCATTTTTCAAACCAAAAGGCATAGCTGTATAACAATAAATACCTGTTGGTGTCATGAAGGCAGTATCCTCCTGGTCAGAAGGCTCCATTTGGATCTGTTGAAATCCTGAAGATGCGTCCATGAAGGTCAGCATTTCATGCCCTGCAGTGGCATCTACCATCGCATCAATGTGTGGAAGAGGAAATGGGTCTTTAGGACAGGCTTTGTTCAAGTCTGTGTAGTCTACACAAACTCTCCATTTCCCATTCTTCTTCTGTACTACAACCACGTTTGCTAGCCACCTTGGGAACTTAACCTCTCTGATCATTCTGGACTTTAATAATCTTTCAACTTCCTCCTGGATAATCGTGTTCCGCTCAGGAGCAAACTTCCTTCTTTTTTGTTGCACAGGCTTGAATGATTTATCAATTCCAAGCTTGTGAGTGATAATATCTTTGGATATGCCTGTCATATCCTCATGCTTCCATGCAAACGTTGACATCCTGCATTTTAAAAAGTTAATTAATTGCTCTTCAATATCCTGAGGGATATTGGTCCCCACGAGCACCGAAATATCGGGATTATCCTGGTCCAGGATAATTTTCTTCACATCCTGCTCCGGATCCTCCACAATATCCTGAGCCCGCGTCTTTAATTGCTATGCTGCACTAGGTTTGGTCGATGATTTCATCGAGGATGAGTAGCATTCTTTCGCCTCCTGCTGATCACTATCAACTTTGACCACTCCCCAAGGGGTAGGTATCTTGATGCATTGGTGATATGTTGATGGCACGGCCTTCATATCGTGAATCCACGGTCTTCCCAGTATGATGTTATAGCAGGATAGAGAATCCATCACACAGAAACGTTGTATCGAGTTGACTCCTTCAACGTATACTGGCAACTTTATCTCTCCCACTGTATTTCTAGCCTCTCCACTGAACCCAACAAGCACGGTAGACTTTGAAGTGATATCCATTGGAGATACATTCATTCTCTTCAGAGTTTCTAGTTGGATTATGTTGACGGAGCTGCCATTATCAACCAGTATCCTGCGTACAAAATGGTTAGCCACATATAACGTTATTACCAGAGCATCATGGTGAGGATCCTGGACAGTATCCCTGTCATCAGCATCAAAAGTGATCACTTTGTCCGTTGTGAGGGTAGTCATTCTGACAGGTTTGTCTCCCCTTTCGGCCTTAGCTTCCTTTGCATGTCTCTTTGCTGCCGAATACGAAGTTCCACAAATGTCGGATCCTCCCGAAATGAAGTTGATTATCTTGGCATCCGCTGGAGGTGATGCTGCTCGCTCAGGATCCTTCTCAGTATCCTGACCCTTATTCTTCTTTCTTCCTAAGAGATCTTTCAGATATCCCTTGCTTAGAAGATAGCTTATTTCTTTCCTTAGAGCAATGCAATCCTCGGTTACATGTCCGAAATCTTCATGGAAAGCACACCATTTTGACTTATCTTTCCATTCAGCCTTTTGTTGATTCTTTCGAGGCCACCTAGCCTTGTCCCCTAGACCCTGCATAGCATACATCAATTCAGGAATATTAACAGAAAAACAATATTCAGATAACTCAGGATACTCTTCAGGATCCTCATCTTCGACAGCATTCACTCTCTTGTTTTCATTTCTACCATATGGCTTAGGCCGATATGACTTGAATGAGGATTCTGACTTCCTGTTAGTTGACTCATAAGTGTTAGACGAGTTCATCCTTTCTTGCATCTTCTTATCATCTTCCAGACGGATATATCTCAAAGCCCTGTTACGAGCTTCGTCTAGATTCCTGCAGGGATTCATTACAAGATCCTGATAAAACTGAGAATCCTTTTGTAATCCCATCTTAAAAGCTTGCACAGCTGTTGCAACATCAAGATGTGGGATATCCAGGGATTCTCGACTGAATTTGTTCACATAATCCCTCAAGGATTCCTGAGGCCCTTGAGTTATCCTGTAAAGATCACTGGTTAGCTTCTCAAAACTCCGACTGCAAGAAAATTGACTGTTAAATAAATTAACCAAATGAGCAAACGAAGTAATCGAATGAGGAGGAACGTTTAGCAGCCATTTTAAGGCTGATCCTGTTAGAGTAGAACCAAATCCCTTGCACAAGCATGCTTCCTTGAGCTCCGGAGGGATAGGGTTAATCTCCATTCTTTCCCTATACTGGGCAATATGCTCTTCAGGATCCGTAGTCCCATCATAAAGCTTCATGTTGGGGGTTTGGAATCTCTTTGGGATCTCAGCATCACAGATAGGATATGCAAAACGAGATATCTTGTGGCTGTCTTGGGACACTTCTGGGATTGGCAGAACCACCCCAGGTACACTAGATATCATGTCCTTCAACTTCTGAAGTTCCCTAGTAAGTGCTGATGTTACACCTGTATCCTGCAAAGATCCACTATTGTTAGTAGCATGAGTATTATTATTATTTGACACGTTACCCGTTGGAGGATTTTGCCCATATCCTGAAGCATATCCTGAGCTCCTCATGGTTGACATCCTGACCGAGGAGGGTATTTCAGGAGTACGATTCTGAGGAAGGCTGGGCACAATATTCCCCCTGTTATCCTCAGTATACACAGCTGAACTAAAGTTCAACGTTCTGGGATGCAATGGAGTGACATTATCCTCAGCAGATCTGCTCGGGCCAGACTTCAGGAGTTGTATTTCCCTTAAAAGCATTTGGTTTGTTTCCTGTTGTTGCCTCATTTGTTCCTTCACACTACCAAATAAAGTGAGAATTTCATCATTAGAAGCTAGAACAGGAGCAGACTCCTGAACACTGCGAGTAGGGATGATATCCTGAGGTCGTGAAGAAGCTGGCGTCCTTGGAGGAGGTGGTGGAAGCACCGAACCAGTAGTAGCAGAGGTCATAGCAGACACAGTAGAGGAACTCATGTTTGATCTTGAGGCCATTATGGACAATGTGGCAAAAAGTTTTGAAAATAGGAAGCCGATTAGCGATTTCACAAAAAAAATTAGTAAAGAGAGCACCACTTGCCCCACGGTGGGCGCCAAATTGTTTTGGTCAAAAATTACCGAAGCAATTTAGTGATCAAATTAGTAAAGTGAGGTAGTGTGCTAGAAAGTAAATTAAAAATGTGCTTGTTAAGTTGTTTAGAAAATCAGTATTCAGGATACGGCTCAGGATATAGAGCTGTATCTAAGATCAAACTATGAGCAAAAGTAAAGTAAATGACACGAGATGTACGAGGAAAGCCCTTGATCAATCTAGATCGCCGGCATAAAACCTCGGGAGCTGACAATCGCAGCTGCCTTGTTCTTCTATTGCTTCAAATATCAGGATACAGTGCAGGATGTGATACGGATCGACTAAGTGTTACAACGAAATTTGAATACAAGTGTGGTGTTTTCAATGAGCTAGAAAGTGAAAGTATGCGAGAGTGTAAGTGGAAATTGTTGTGTGACTTAAACTGATCCGTACCCATCTATTTATAGTAAAGATAAAATAACAAACTACCCTAAACTTCCGGGATCCACCGAATATTCCTTCATCGAACGTTGTAGACCTGGTCTTTCGGGCTCAACGTCTTTCCTTCAACAAACTCGCCCGAGTCTTGAGGAGAAGAAGTCCACTTGACCGTTAGCAAGCCTCAGCCTTTAACCTGCACGTGGTTAATTCAATAAACCAGAGGATATCGCCCAAGATGTCAGCAATATCCTCTTCCAGCATCCTGGTCACAAATAAACAAACAAAGGCAGGATATTGGTCAGGATATGTATGCAAAGAAAATGACCCCTAACAATGTCGAAAGGAAACGATAATGATCTGGTGCCGACAAGCACCGAACAAATGAAAGAGTTAATTGCCGAAGAAGTGGGGAAGGCAATTGAAGGTAGTATATCCGGGTTTATAGACAAAATTCAAAACATGGTGTTGTCACTTATCGAAGAACGAGTCAAAAGGTTGGAAGATAGTGTCAACCTTATGAAAGAGAAATCGGGAGAGCGTAATGGATCTTCTTACAAAGAGTTTATGGCGTGTAAACCGCCAATCTACAACGGGGAGGTTGACCTGATAATATGCCAGAGATGGTTAAGCGATGTTGAAGGAGTGTTTGAAAGGACCCATTGTGATGAAAGTGACTTTGTTTCTTACGGAACGGGTCAGTTGAGGGGTCAAGCCAAAGATTGGTGGGACAATAAAAAGAAGGAAATAGGAGCCGAAGCGGCGAGGGCCATGACATGGGAGGAGTTTAAGACGCCATTTCTTAAACATCATAGTCCCAAGGCAGTCATTAATAAAATCAAGGAAGAGTTCATGCAACTTAGGCACAAGGGCGAGACCATAGACAAGATTACGGCGACGTTTATGGATAAGATGAAGTTTTGCAATGAATTGGTGACGAATGAGAAACAAAAGATATACTACTATTATAACATGTTGAGTGCCAAGTATAGGGAGTTCATGGCTCCTTCAAAATACGAGACCCTTACCGAGATCATAAATGTTGCTCAGGAACGGGAAATCGAGCTGAAGAAACAAGTTGAAAGGGGTGAGCGAAGGGCACAAGATGTGAATCCAAGCCCTACAAAGAAAGCTCGAACTGGAGAATCGGGAAAGAAGGTTGATGCTAAAGGTGGGTCGCCAAGTTGTAAAGTGTGTGGAAAAGGGCACAAGGGAGAGTGTCTGTTCAAAGACAAACCGTGCCCCATATGTAGTAAAACGGGGCACACGGCGTCTCTATGCCCGGGTAAAGTCTCGGTTTGCTACAAATGTTATCAGCCCGGCCACAAAAGTCTGAATGCCTAGACTTAGTTGGAAGGAAAGACATTAAAGAATCTCCAGCAGAAGCCCCTAAGGCGAAGGCTAGGTCCTTCCAACTTACCACTGCCGAAGCAAAGATAGAACCCGATGTGGTCTCAGGTATATTCACAATTAACTCAATTCCTGCACGTGTATTGTTTGATATGGGTGCGAATAATCCTTCATTTCGCATGGATTTATTCGACATCCTTCATTTGTATTGACGAAATTATATGTGCCCTTAGAAGTTGAAATGGGGGACAATAAAAGTTTTATAGTTTGTGATATTTGTCGAGGCTGCAAATTAAGCATCGATGATGAAGAATACCTGATAGACCTAATCCCGATGTCAATAGGGGAATTTCAAGTAGTCGTTGGGATGGATTGGCTATCTCAGCACCACGCAAAGGTCGTGTGTTTTCGTAAGGAGATATAGCTAACATCTCCGAGCGGAAAACACGTTACAATCTATGGCAAAAAGGGAGGCAGTCCTATAATATGCTCGATGATGAAAGCTTATAATCTCATGAGGCACGGATGTAAAGTGTTTATGATATACGCGAATGAGCCCGAGAAAGTACTACTGAAGATTGGAGACGTACCCGTGGTATGTGACTTTGAGGATGTATTTCCGGACGATTTACCAGGAATGCCGCCCGAGCGGGAGATAGAGCTTGGAATCGAATTGATTCCGAGCGCAAAACCCATAGCTAAAGCACCATACCGACTCGCGCCGTCGGAATTACAAGAGTTGATGTCACAGATTCAATACCTGCTCGACAAAGTATTCATAAGGCCGAGTGTGTCTCCTTGGGCCGCACCGGTACTATTCGTGAAGAAGAAAGACGGAAGGATGCGCATGTGTATCGATTACCGGGAGTTAAACAAACTCACGGTAAAGAATCAATAACCGCTTCCGAGGATAGACGATCTATTCGACCAATTAAAAGGTGCGAACGGGTTTTCAAAAATTAACCTTAGATCGGGGTATCACCAACTAAAGGTCAAAGAGGAAGATGTGCCGAAGACGGCTTTCCGCACGTGATACGGACATTACGAGTTCCTCGTGATGTCATTTGGGCTGACAAATGCACCTGCGGCTTTCATGGACCTCATGAACCGGGTTTGCAAGCCAATGCTAGACAAATCGGTCATCGTATTCATCGATGATATTTTGGTGTATTCGAAAAGTGAAGCTGAGCATGCACACCACTTACAAGAGGTGCTAGAGATACTTAGACGAGAAAGGTTGTATGAGAAATTTTCTAAGTGCGCCTTTTGGTTACGAGAGGTGCAATTCCTCGGCCACATCATAAGTGCCGATGGAGTATTGGTAGATCCGTCAAAGATCGAGGCTGTGTCGAAATGGAATCCCCCGAAGAACCCTTCGGAAATTAGAAGCTTCTTAGGGCTTGCGGGGTACTATAGGAGATTCATTTAAGATTTCTCCAAGATTTCGTCGCCACTAACAAAGTTAACCCGGAAGGAGGAAAAGTTCATTTGGGGTGTTGAACAAGAAAGGGCGTTTCAGACGCTAAAGGAGAAGTTAACTCAAGCCCCGGTATTAACATTGTCGGACGGAGTTGAGGACATGGTGGTTTATTCGGATACCTCATTATCGGGGCTAGGATGTGTTCTGATGCAACGGGGCAAAGTTATAGCTTATGCTTCGAGGCAATTAAAGATACATGAAAAGAAATATCCCACGCATGATCTCGAATTAGCTGCAGTGGTGTTTGCGTTGAAAATATGGAGGCACTATTTGTATGGGGTAAAGTGCACCATATTCACCGATCACAAGAGCTTAAAATACTTCTTCGATCAGAAGGAGTTAAATATGCGCCAGAGACGATGGTTGGAAACGGTGAAGGATTTCGACTGTGAAATACACTACCACCCCGGAAGGGCAAATGTGGTGGCGGATGCTCTGAGCAGAAAAGCAGACTATGTCCCAATACGGGTAAGGTCGATGCAACTTGTGGTGACCTCGGGTATACTTGAACGTATCCGAGAAGCACAAGTAGAAGCAGTACAAGAGGAGAACTGGAAGAAGGAACGAATAATCGGCCAATTAAAAGATTTATCAGATGGAAAGAACGGGTTGAAGACCCGATCCGGAAGAATATGGGTTCCAAATACTTGTAGATTGAAGGCGCTATTACTTGATGAAGCCCATAAATCCCGATATTCTATTCATCCGGGAGCGACCAAGATGTATAATGATCTGAAACAAAATTATTGGTGGCCCGGAATGAAGAGGGATGTGGTGAAATATGTAGAGAAGTGCTTGACTTGTTTACAAGTCAAGGCAGAACACCAGAAACCTTATGGGAAATTGCAACCTTTGGAGATCCCGGTTTGGAAATGGGAACATATCACTATGGACCTATTGACCAAACTACCTAAAACGATTCGGGGATTCGATGCTATATGCGTGATTGTGGATAGATTGACGAAGAGTGCACATTTTATTTCTATACGCGAAACATATACTTCGGAAAAGATGTCCGAAGTATATACAAACGAAATCGTGGCACGCCACGGAGTACCGGTATCCATTGTGTCGGATAGAGATGCCCGTTTTACTTCAAATTTTTGGCGAGGTTTTCAAGAAAAAATGGGTCTTCATTAGCACCGCCTACCATCCTCAGACGGATGGTCAGAGTGAAAGAACAATGCAGACGCTAGAGGATATGTTACGAGCATGTATCATCGACTTCGGTGGAAGTTGGGATGTTTATCTACCTTTGGCCGAATTTTCGTATAACAATAGTTATCATTCGAGTATCAGCATGGCGCCTTACGAGATGTTATATGGTAGGAAATGCAGAACCCCGGTGTGTTGGGGTGAAGTGGGTCCGCGTGAATTGGCACATAAAGACATAGTTCAGGCCACTAATGAGAAAATTGAAGTGGTGCGAGCCCATTTGAAAGCAGCCCAAGATAGGCAAAAGTCTTATGCCGACAAGAGACGAAGACCGATTGAATTTCAGATAGGCGACATGGTTATGTTAAAGGTTTCCCCATGGAAGGGCGTTATCCGATTCAGAAAAAGGGGGAAACTAAGCCCGAGGTTTATCGGGCCATTTAAAATCATCGAACGGGTTGGCAAGGTGGCTTATCGCCTCGAGCTACCGGAAGAGTTGAGTGGAATACATGGCACATTTCACGTATCACATCTACGAAAATGTCTAGCAGAGGAAACAGCTTATATCCATTACGACAATATCGAGGTGGATAATAGCCTGAATTACGTGGTGAAGCCACTAGAGATTCTAGATCGAAAGGTTAAGCACTTGCGAAACAAACAAATTGATCAAGTCAAGATCAAGTGGGAGCATAGGAAAGGTTCGGACACTACATGGGAGTCCGAAGAGGAGATGCGACGTCTCTATCCTACACTTTTCGGTACGTATTCTGGTTTCGGGGACGAAACCCTTTTAAGGGGGGTGGACTTGTAACACCCCCAAATTTAAAAAGGCTTTATATTAGCATTATATAAAGTATAAAATAAATGAGAATGATCTAACTAGGAATAAATAACCTAGTTAGTTAATTATCCCGTTTGAAAACATGAATGAATTTAAAATGCCAAAGATATAAACTAAATAAAAATGGAAGGGCCTATGTTGTTAAAATCTAAACTTATATTATTAAGTTTAATAAAAATAAAAACCAAATACACCATTGAGGTGCCTGGTTCGATCAAAGCAGGAGAAGGGCGACCCCCACTCTCAAAACCCTAACAACTCACTAATCTCACAAATTGAAGGCTCAAACCAAGTTAAAATCGAAAATCGAGCATAGATTACTGATCCCCATTGCAAGGGGGTTGTAAGGTATGTAAAATTTGATGTTAATTCTCTGTTTGAAATTCTCATGAATTTGGGAAATCCGAAATTTGATGTTGCATGTTTGCTATTTGGATAGAATAGGGATGATATAGTATCTAGGAGTAAAACCTAG
>JARYGA010006650.1:0-16765 GCA_030545235.1 Helianthus tuberosus | reverse complement strand
GGTATGAAATCTTGCCATTTTCACCCAGCTCGTTAACTCTATCCAATTTTCTCCGTTAAGTCAGCGGCAATTCCATCTTTTTTGTCAACTTAAAGAGCTATTTGGTCTTTTTCGCTTTATGTTAAAGCATTTAGCATAATGTACAAGCATTCACTTAAAGGGCAATTCGGTCTTTTTCACTTTATGTATGAAAATACCCCTGACTTAACGGAGAAAAATGGATGGAGTTAACGAGCCGGATGAAAATGGCAAGATTTCAAACCTTTTGGATCCAGATGCGAAATAACAAACCTTTGGACGAAAGTTGCAAAACTGGCCAAACCTCAGGGACGGAATGGAATTTTACTCTAAACTAATTAATAAAATGGAAACTGCATATAAAGGCAATGTGCTAGATTTTTTTAGAACGCCTAACTCACACACCCACTAACCTAATCCTAAATCTACACCATTGTCCATCACGGGTAGGGACATTAATGGGTATAACCGTATAATTACAAAACTGAAACACCAACCAAATTATGTTGCTATTTTATAACCCCCTTATGGATCATATATTAATGTGTCGATACAAAAATCACATGTCGAAAAAAATTCAAATTCTTATAATTAACCTGTCCGATATTGTTGGAAATCATCCTCAAGAGGGACCTTGCTACATCTTCGGGCCGGTACTCTTCAAGCTCTTTGTCTTCTGACACTGCTTTCCCGAAGCTAGACGCAATAGCCGTTGACGTTAATCCGATCTGTTCCCAAGTTCACATACTATTAATATGTGAACTACACAAAATTATCATCACCCTGAAATTATCAGGCCAACACACTTTGCATAGATATTAACAGCTTGATCCTATGTTATATCTCTTGTTTTGCAATACATAACGTCTTTGCTTAAGTTTTGAAAACACAAATTGCTGCCGTAAAGGTATAATGATTATGGGTAGGCCTGTAAACGAACCGAACGTTCATGAACTGTTCGTGAACTTGTTCAGCGAGAAGTTCATTTATGTTTGTTTATTTAACAAATGAACGAACATGAACAAAATTATTTGTTCATTTAATTAAACGAACGAACACGAACACACGTGTTGTTTGTTCATTTATATTTATTTATGTTCGTTTATGTTAGTTGTTTATGTTTTAATAAATATATATGCAATTATGTTTATACAAATATAAACATAAAAGAGGCTTTCTAACTACTTATATAAATATAACTAATTAATAATTTGGCTTTCCAGTAATAAAAATGGACTTTCCAATAGAATTTATCGTAATTAATCAATAATTTACATAATAAAGCTACTTTAAGTCCGTTTTTGTTTGGTCGTTTAGGTTCATTTGTGTTTTCTTATATTTGTTAAATTATGTTTTTGTTTACGTCCGTGAACTGTTTGTTTAGGTTTTAAATGAACGAACACGAACACGAACATGCCCATTTTCTTAATGAACGAACTCGAACAAAAAAATTTGTTCGATTATATGTTCATATTCGGTTAAAGTTAAATGAACGAACACGAACATGCCTTTGTTCGTGTTCGTTTGGTTCGTTTACAGTCCTAGATAAATAACAAATCCACGTACCTTTAGGTAGTCCGATCCACCATATATATCTCCAACAAGCATATCAATCACTCTGTTGTTTCCCTGATGACTCATCTCCAGCAAATCATCAAAGCTGAAGCAAAAAATAAATAAATAAAATGTTCAATCAAAGGACCTTTGGTAACATTAATCAGCTTTATAATGTTTAAAACATAAGGATCACTGGTGATCTAATCAGCTAACCTCTTACACTTTGTTAAAAGCTTCCCCAAACCCCAAAATGTGCCCCCACCAACACTCGTTCCACTGACGCGTTCATACTTTCCGTCTCCGTCAACCTAAAAGCTCATAATAAATTTCAAGGATCTTAACACATATTAATTGAGAGCCAAAACGAAAATGCTAAAATAAGAAGATGATATTAAAAAGAGCGGTATCTGACCACTAAGAAGTTGAGCATTTACCACATCTAGGGTTGTAAATGAACCGAAATTTCAGCGAACAATTCGTGAACCATGAAGTTCGTTTATGTTCGTTCGTTTAATAAATGAACAAACACGAACAAGAAATTATGTTCGATAAGTTAAACAAACGAGCATGAACAGAGGCTGCCTTCGTTCTTTTATGTTCGTGAATATTCGTTAATGTGTTCATTTATGTTTCCTCGTTTACGTTCATTTGTGTTCGTTCATTTAAAGGGTTTTTATGTTATATTTTTATTTTATTGGTTTTAGTTTCTAAAAATTTGAAACCGTAGTTATACTATACACCTCCGCCAACATCCCTCATTTGACCGTTCAATTTCAGTTTGTGTTAAAGCTTGACAAACTTTTAAACTGTTGTATTAATTATGTTTATGATAATTATGACAACTATGTTCGGATAGTTATGTCAAGTACTTGGTTATTTTTGGTGGATTCTTCGGAATTTTTCATATGAAAAATGCAGATTTTATTTTAAAATGTATATATAACGTTCGTTTGTGTTCATTTACGTTCATGAACATTTGTTTGTTTTCATTTGTGTTCGTTTACATTCGTTCGGTTCGTTTACAGCCTTAACCACAACTGTAAATAGAAACAAGACTAGCCAATAAATGAATACTGAAATTACCTTTATCATGCTTACACCAGATCCAATATTAACAAGGAGATATGGATATAGATCGTTGTCGTCAATCTGCTCGTAGTTCCTCTGGCCGTTCACGTATGTGAACGCTTCAGATGGCACTGACTATTCAGAAGGAAGTTTAAATCAATAATTACCATTTACCCGTCAAACATTTTCATGTATTTTAAGAATAAAATGAAGAAATTATTTGTCATAAGTTTCCGTATGGTGTAAGAATCTAACCTTTATAAGAAAATTTGCTCCTGATACAAGGCTGCTCATTTCATCTACCTTGTCAAGACTAATACCAAGCTTTTCTTTAAATAGATCTGCAAATTTAAATGCCCCTCCACCCGTTGCCTTCACCATTATAAAAAATATATATATATATCAGCTGATAGGTTGCATGACTTGAAAATTCCAAAATAAATTTGGCCGTACACGAATTAATAACTGTTGTTAAGATGCTATGCATGTCTAAGTATGAGTGCAAAAAACCGGAAAAAAAAGACCCATAACTGAATTAACCAACAAAACCGAACCATTTAAAAAACCGGTGGGTCAGTTAATTGTTTGTATGATAACCGAAAGTAGCGGGTCGGTTATGGTTATCAATGTTTCCATACCAGCCATAACTGAATTGAACCAACATGTAGTAAAATCTTTGTTGGATTATGGACTTTTCACCATTTTTTCAATATTTGATATTTTTGGTTGAATTTTTGTTAAAATTAATGGGTTATATCATATCATTTTGATTGAATCTTTGTTTGAATTTATGGTGTATATCATATCATTTTGTTTGAAGATTTGACAATAGTCGGTATTAATATTAAGACTCTATGTAATTTTTAGTATCATGTAATATACTAATATATAGAAGTGTGTAGTAATAGTTTATTCCATGCTCAAAAAAAATTGAAACTGTTTTTAGATAAGCTTAAATTCACGGTTACCGCCCATAACCGACCCACTATAACCTTCAAAACCGATTAACCGAAACCGCCATAATCAATCGGTTATGGTTATGGTTATCCATTAACTGACATCGCGGTTATAGTTATGGTTTTGGGCCAAAACCGACCCATGAACACCCCCAGTTGTATCTGTATAATTCTTTTAATAACTATTTTCTGGTTATATCTCAAGAATATAATTCTTTTAGGAAAATCTGAGGCAAGTGTGGAAGTAGAACCACTGTCTTCTTTAATAGAAGCCTTATAACTTTAGTTATGGAATGTATGAACATATGCGCTTGCTTTTTTTCTGTTAAAATATCAATTGTTTCACTAATGGTCTTCACCTTAATAGTATTCTTGTCACTGGCTGGGAACCCATGATGCTGAACACCTGAAGCCATCATGATTAAGATTAGATTAAGTAGCATTTGCTTTACAATATCAATGTGTTCACCTTAATTATATTTAACTTTCACATGGACGGGTAAATTGACAGTAATACCAATATTGACATTAGAGGATAATTACTATAACTATTTGGAAATATTAAGTAAAGATGCATACCTCTACAATGGAGCTGTTTTGATGAAATAAAATCGAGACACTCGTTGATCTTGCTTGTTTCAAACATTAAAAAGTAGAGTCTTCCACTAAGAAGATTGTCTTTAGAAGAATTATTTTGTGTTTTATCTACAGATTTTTCTCTGTTAGTAGAGAAATACACCATCTTGATAAGAGAACCTGATGAGAACACGACATATGAGGTACATCAACGGAAAATCATTTCAGTAAAATGGGCGTTAAAAAGGATAATCTTTAACCCATATGTTGTAAATGAAAAATTATTTGGATTCAGATAAACCAACACCTCGAGAGTAATTAAACTAAACTAACCTACAAACATTTTGTTATACCAACTGAACCAAGACACTTGGTTGTTTCATCCCTAAGTGTATGTTTGGGATTGCTTATTTAAATATTATGCTTATAAGCAGACGACAAGAAACTTCTTTCACCCTAAGGGTAAACTTGTTATATAGAATCCACCAAGAATAACCAGTTTAAATTCAGCAATCTCAGACTGCTTATTGAAAGCAGATGCAGTCATGCAGATAAGCACAAGCAATGCGCTTCATCCAAACACTCAAAAATGCTCATCCCATAGTTGTCAAACGCGCACTCAAGGCGAGGTCCTTAAAAAGCAAGGGCCCGAGATAAGCAAGGCGCATAGCATAAACATACAATTTTTTAGGGTTTTAACATATTTTAGGCTTGTTTAGGGCTAGTTTAGGCTGGTTCCACGTCCTTTTTGGATGTTTCAGACCAATTTGCCAGGACTTTGCTGAATTTTTCATGATTTGGTCGGAATCTGACCGAAATCTGGCCTGAATCTCACCTAAAAGTCCCGAAGCACCTAGATGGCAGCAAGGCTTTGTCCCTGCGCCTCGCCTCGCCTGAGAGCCTAGGCGCTCGCAGAAGAGCTTTTGAGCAACTACTTAAAATCTAAACATACAAGAGGCTTAAACAGCAATTAATCCGTTATATAAAAGATGTTAAATATCTCCTTAAGTTGCAGCATTTCAAACACCTCCATTTTAGGAAACATTCAGCCCTAAATTCATCGACCGTTAGAAAATTATTACTTAAATTTCTGCTCAATTATGCATATCAAGTAGTTAACATAATTCAATAACTTGTTAAATTGCGTGTAGAAGTAAACAACAATCGAAACATACTCATTGAATCAAATAATCAACAGTTAGAACGACAACTCAACTAACGATCTGATAACAATCAATCAATCAATCAAAACGGAACAAAATTCAGCAGAATTGTAAATTGTTACCTCCGATATCAACAGCAAGATGAGAGATTTGATCTACAGGTGAATTTAGCAATGTGAGATCCTGAATTGTGTTGTCTTCCATCGTTATCACCCCCAAATTAGACGCAACAGAGAGCGAATATTATGAGGGGTTTGTGAAAATTAGGTGAACGGATCGATCATGGTTTCGATCAGAGGATGTATGTGTATATATAATAAAATATTTTGGTAGATCATTTGTCGATTTGCGAGCAGTCGTCGTTAAGAAACATGATTTGGAGATGACATTCCAATTTTGACTTTGTTGTCCTGTTTGACTTTTAAAAAAGAGTGTTGATAAACAAAGCAACCTCCCTTGTTCTTATTTTTGCGACCTTTTTATGGACCGGATAAACATGGGTTGTATAGGATTATACGGCTAGTATAGAATAATCTGACACGACAAAGGTTGTGGATACAGATAGGAGGTGCTGGGGTTGATAGGGTGCAGGCAGATGCGGAGGCTGCACAGTGTGATCGCTCGTATGAGTGACAGAGCGTGAGACCACATGTGATGCCTCCGTCGAGGTTTTACGAGAGATTGATAAGGGTCAAGGCCAATGTAGCTAGTATATGGAGCGACCTACGGTGGATGACGGATGCCCTGATAGCGATGATGACACATGCCGGTGTGGTCGTCCCTCCACAAGCAGATGTTGCGCATCCACCACCACCAGCTTCGTCACCGTCATCGTAGCGGCTTATTGTATTTTGCTTTTGTTGTATTTTGATTTGGAATATTGTATGTATCATTGTATATATTTATCTTATGTTTATCTTATTTTGTTTGATGATTGTTATCGTAATGTTTATCTTATGCATTAGATTGTTAAACTTGTTATTCTAACATAATCAGGGGCATGTTACAAACTCGTATCTTAATAACTCAACGTCTAACGCAACTAATCCGGCAAAACTCGTGATACGTTTTTCGGTAAAGTAAAATAGTTATCTAAACTCGAATTTTATTAAAACTTATACGTTTTTTCAACGATAAACTCGTATTATAATAAAACCGTTATTAACTCGTATACGTTTTTTCACTGATAAGCTCAACATCAACTGGTAATATATTTTCAGTTTTGCTAATTGACCAAAAAAACAACCATTTATATCTATACGGGTTATATAGGGTTATACGACCGTTAGAAATGGCGATTGAACCTTTATTTTCTTATTTTCACAATTAACGTTCAATGTTCTATTATATAGGGTTTAATTAATGTTAAACAATTAACGTTCAATGTTCTATTATTAGGCATGTACTATTCTTACACCTCTATTTTCTTATTTTCACATCCCTACATGTATACGGGCCGTATAACATTATACGGCCCATACAGAATTTTGTTGCAAACAAATAAATGTTGTGGAATGTTTTTTTTACATGTATACGGGTCGTATAACATTATACGAGTCCTATACAATTGTATACGAACAATATGATGTTATATGACCTGATGTGTTTTTTTTGTGACATTTTATCAGGTTTTTGTGTATTTTATGCTTGTATACGGGCCGTATAATGTCATACGACCCGTATATAATTATTATTTTTTACGAGTTTGTAATTAAACGTACTAATAACGTTGAATAATTTTCCACTTTATTATGTGAAACGTCTATGTTACAATAGTATTTGTCGTATTATTTTTTATATATATCAGATAAGCAAAACAAGTGCATATGATAAACAATACGATAACAATTATTCTACAAACAAGATAAAATGTAAACATAAGATTAATATTTACAATGTTTTACATCAAAAACAACAAAAGATAAATATTTACAATGTTTCAAATATAAAATAAAACAACAAAACCAAAGTACTTCGCCAGACGGGTGACGAAGCCGTCACAGCTAATGTGGCTAGAGGTACGCTTAAAAGCGTAATCGGCGAAGTATGTGGCCAACTTGTATGCCAAGTCCCCTCCCCCTCCCGCTGGTAAATAAGTCGTGCAAGAAGAACATGTCATTTTGGGTGACCCACTCCCTTCTGGCTAGGGATGAGTATTTGGTATCAAATACTGATCCCGTCCCGTACCGATCCCGGTCCCGAAAATACCGTACCGAATTTTTTCGATACCGGAAACGGTATCACCTTTTTGGCATTTTCGGTATCGGTACCGGTTCGGTACGGTACTGGTAAAATACCGAATTTTACCTTCAAATACCGCTACCGTACCGATATATTTCGGTATCGGTACCCAGTTTTTTCGAAATTCGGGATCGGGATTTTCGGGATCAGAATGAGATCGGGATTTGCTCATCCCTACTGCTGGCACAGCCTTTGGCAGTTCATTTTATTCTATACGGGCTGTATAACCTTATACGGCCCGTATACAACATGTGAGAATAAGATTTTACCATGTGTTGTTATTAATTCCCTATTATTAAGGGTTTGTGAAACATAGGGTCTGATTGGTATGGGGTAATGGAATGGACGGGGTAATGGAATGGACGAGGTAATGGAATGGATGAGGTAATGGAATTGATCATTACCATTTTATGTTTTGTTTGGTTACCATGTGTGAATGGAATGAACAATTACTTTTTGTTGTTTGGTATGCAAAAAAAGACGAAGGAATAAAATCAGATGGCGGTGGTCAGTGATGGGCGATGATGGGGCGTGGTGCTAGGTGTCAGTTGTAGCGGTGGCGGTCGTTGGTGGTGGTGGTGGATGACGGTGGAGGTAGGTGGTGGCGGCGGTGGCGATGGTGGTGGCAGAGGTGGTCGGAGGTGGTAGCGGTGGTGGCGGTGGGTGGTGGCGGTTGATAGCAGTGGCGGCGGTGGGTAATGGCGGTGATCGGATGTGGCAGTTGAAATGGTGGCGGCGATGATCGAAGGTGGGTGGTGGCGATGATCGGAAGTGGCAGTGGCGACGGTGGGTGGCGGCGACTATGGTGGCGGCGGAGGTGGGTGACGGTGGTGGTTGGCGGCGGTAGGTGGTGGCGGGTGGCGGCGGAGGTGGGTGACGGTGGTGGTGGTGGTGCGTGTGTGTGGTGGTGGCAACGGTGGTGGGTTGTGGTGTTGTTAATGAAGGGTGAAGAGGGAATGAAATGGAAAAAAAACAGGGGGAACGGATTGAATGATTTTGAGGGAATATAATGCATTTTGGAATGGATGATTTCATTCCATCGACCAACCAAACACTGTTTTCTTCATTCCCTCACAATGGTCAATTCGATTCCACCTCTCATACTTGCATGCCAAACGCTACCATAGAGTTGCGTTCGTGAATACGGAATGGAATGGAATATTGATGGAATTGAAGTGTTGATTCAAATTCTAATTTTGCTGGTTTCAGCACAAAAAAAAAAGAAAAAAAGAACTGCAATTTAACAACAGCACAAGGAATGAAATATACATTCCAATTCCATCAAAATTTATTTCATTATACGAAACAAACACACTTAAAATCCAAATCAAATTTTAATTTCAACGTAAATTCTAATTCTATTAAATTTCAAAAACAAATGCCACCCAGGTGAACGGATCGATCATGGTTTCGATTAGGGCATGTATCTGAGTATACATAATAATATTTTGGTAAAAGTTTATGGGAGTTGAGACACTTGTGGATCGTTTGTCGATTTGCGTAGGAGTCATCGTTGAGAGAAATGTTTCCTTGTTTTTTTTTAACATTTTTAGTTGTTACAGCCACACAACTTCGCGTACAGTATCTAAATCATTTCCTTAGATGTCTGTTTGAACTTGTTTGTTAGAGCATTTTGCACAATATGTTGGTATAAACAGGTATTGGATGTATTTATTTGATCACAACAATTCTCTTCACAACAATTCTCTACCTCTCAAAGCACCGAAAAAAAACATTCACAAACTCTCAAGTCTAAATTTTCTAGAGTAAACTGCAATTTTACCCTCTGGGGTTTAGGCCAATTGACACTCTGACCCCCTCTAACGAAATAATTGCAATTCCCCCCCCCCCCCCAACGTTGTTGTTCTGTCGCATAATTACCCTCTGGCGTCAGTCAACGGTAGTTTGACCCTTATAGGTAAGGGTTTTTTTGGTAATCTTACCCATATTTATTATTAGAGTAAACTGCAATTTTACCCCCTGAGGTTAGGGGTCATTGGCATGTCTACCCCCCCTAAGGAAATAATTGCAATTTTACCCCCCACTGTTCAGTGTTATGTCGCAACCTTACCCCCTGTTAACAGTCAACGGTAGTTTGACCTTATAGGTGAGGGTATTTTGGTAATCTCACCCAATATTTATTATTATTATTATTATTATTATTATATTATTGTTTATCATCATCATCAGTCTACCACACTCTCCCTCTCTCTCACAAGAACATCCACCATCGAAACACCTACCACCACCATCAGGTCCACCACTGTTGATGGCCATCTCCGCCGTTCATCAGGTCCACCATCGAAACACCTACATCTCCGGACCCTCCTCCGCCGCCGCCACTTCTCCTCACCACCACCGTCTCCGGCACCCTTCTTTCCCCCACTTCCTTCTTTCCTTCCTTCCTTCTTCCCATTAAATCCCTTTCAGATCTGCAATCTCTTGGGCTCCCAATTTCACTAAAAAACCCTATGTTAGTTAAACAACCCTAGATAGATAGATTGCAGATGAAGGCAGGCACGGGCACGGGGCAGTGGTTCACGATCGGGCTTGTGTCGTCATGGTACGCATCCAACATCGGAGTACTCCTTCTGAACAAGTACCTGCTAAGCAACTACGGATTCAAGTACCCGATCTTTCTGACCATGTGCCACATGACTGCTTGTTCCTTGCTCAGTTACATTGCCATCGTTTGGATGAAGACGGTGCCCTTGCAGACTATTAGGTCTAGGGCTCAGTTTATGAAGATCTCGGTGCTTAGCTTAGTGTTTTGTGCGTCGGTGGTCAGTGGCAACGTCTCGCTTAGGTATCTGCCCGTCTCCTTCACGCAGGCGGTTGGAGCCACCACTCCTTTTCTTCCAGACCCACTTCACTATGAAGATTGATTATGAGTCGGGTTTGGTTCTTATGGTTGGATCTTGCTCATGGGTGTTCTTGTTTTATGAAGATGATGGGTGTTTTATGAAGATTGATTATGAAAATTTTCATGTTCACAGGTGTTTTATGAAGATTGATTATGAATCTGGGTTTTTTGAAGATTGATTATGAACAAGTCAAAGGGGATTTGTTTTGTATGAAGATTGATTATGAATCTGTGTTCATGTTCATGTGCAGTGTTTTGGGGTTTAGGGTTATTAGATCTGGGTTTTTTGTGCAGATGTATGAATCTGGGTTATTAGATGTTTGGGGTTCATGTGCAGATGTATGAATCTGGGTTTTTTGTATGAAGATTGATTGATTCAAAACATCCCCATCTGTGTTCATGTTCATGTGCAGATGTATGAAGATGTTTGGGTTATTAGATCTGGGTTTGTTTTTTGTGTGCTTCTTGGGGTTTATTAGATCTGGGTTTGTTTTTTTGTGTGCTTCTTGTGTGCTTCTTGGTGGTGATGAACTGATGATGATGATGATGAACCTGATGATGATGATGATGATGAACTTGTTTCGTTGATTTGTGGATCTAGAAAACCCAGAATGAATGAACTGATGATGATGATGAAGAATAATGAACTGATGATGATGAACTCTGAATTTTTATATAATTTTAATAAGACAGGGGCAAAAATGACTTTTCACACATTATAACAGTCAAAACAAACGTTGACTTAACAGAATCTGTTAACAGGGGGTAAGGTTGCGACATAACACTGAACAGTGGGGGGTAAAATTGCAATTATTTCCTGGGGGGGGGGGGGTAGACATGCCAATGACCCCTAACCTCAGGGGGTAAAATTGCAGTTTACTCTTATTATTATTATTATTATTATATATAAAAATTACCTACAAAAATACCTTCTCCGTCTCCTTCTCCACCAATGCTGAACGCCGGAGCTTCATCTCCGCCTTTGATCACATCCGACACCACCGCCGATTCTTCTCCGCCGTCCACCGCCACCGCCGATGCCGATTCGCTGACGTCATCAATCACCGGAATTGGAGTTTTAATCCGTTTATTCCGGCGATTCACACGCACTTCTTCTACCGATTTGTGAGAATGTGTGAAATTAACGAGCAATTGGAAGCCCTAGGGTTTGTGAGAGTAGAAATTGTTGTTAAGATTTGTGAATTTATGTGATTTGTTGTTCCATCTGCATGAATTGCAGATATTGCAATTGGAATGTGAACAGGAAGATATAGATATAGAGACAGAGAGAGTATATGTATGATGAAAAGGCTGTGGCGGGAAGACTCAATGGAATTGGATGGTGGGTGTGTAGATTGAAAGATTGATTATGCAAAAAAATAGTTTGATGAATAAGAGGTTCAAACTGGTTTTAGCTGTCATTGCTGATGATGGATAATCAAACAGAAGGGGATTGAAGAGTGCTTTATATAGTTGTTTGCTGCAAACTACTGGAAGTGATCAGAGGTTCAAACTGGTTTTAGTTTTTGGCCACTTCATTTAATTAGTCTAATGTACAATTTTCCAGTTATAAATTCATTTACACCTTTGATATCAATATTACAATGCTATTGACTAATGCTTCCATTTACTATTCCTCCATAGCAGTTATATGCTTGTTCAAATGTTTATGTTTATGTTCATCCTTCATTTTCTTGATCATATGTAAAACCATTTTTGTATGCAAACATATATGCTATCTTTTTCTACAGGAGACATTGAGCTTTATATTTTCTTGACAAAATTGCAGAAAACAACCTTTATGTATACCCCAAACTGCACTTTATACCTTTCACTATGAAATCCGCCAAAACCAACCTTTACGTTCATGTTTTGCTACAAGTTCAACCTTTAACACAAACTCTGTTAATATTCTTGGTTAAATCACCTCACATGCTTTGCATGTGAGGGTATTATTGTCATTTCAACCTTGTTTTTTTTTTGTTTATTAATAAATTATATAATTACACATGACCCCACCATAAAACTCTTCTCGTTCATCTCTCCTAGCTCCCAACCAGAAAACCCAGATCATCAACAAACACCCCTCCTTCATCTGCGCCGTCTTCATCAACAATCGCTCACCACCATCATCATCTAACACCATCATCATCTAACACATACATGTTGTAGTGATATAAGCATATATGTGTTGTTGAACACCCCTGACCTATTCACAAAAAAACATAATGCAAGCAGATAACACACCATATTTATCACAATGCACAGGTTGACTTATATCTACTAATCATGATATGTAGATCAACATTAAAATTACCTTGCAGTTTGCAGCGGCATGCTTCTCGAGAGCGGAAGCTTGGGACTTGTAAATTGAAACGTTTACTGTGGTATGATCTTTGTGTGAATCATATGCAAACTGGGTATATGTAGATAATCATATTAATGTTGATATATTAGATCTGTGTACGATGAGTGAATAATGTGCTCTTCTATGAAAAATTCCTTTTGGTCGCACACCACATTAAGGGTTCGAACAGATGTTTGTAAATCATAAAGTGCTTTATATGCATAAATGAACATACTTGTCGAGTTATTTAGGAAAATTATGTGTCAAGATGAAATGACTAGTGTGCTCTGTTCATACCCAAAAACATGATACTGGGTTTTATCTTAAATGGGTCTTCTCCTAACTTCCATGTTTTAAATGATTGATTGTGAGAAAAACATTAATGTAGAGTTATGTAAGAAATCTGGGTTTATTTTGAGTGCATGATGTAGTGTTTTCATGGTGGGTACAACTGCCTATGCGCAAGGTACAACCTGGTCAAGCATATCAGTGGTAGTGTTAGAATGATCCTTGATGAAAATGATATTGTTAGAATGGTATGTTAGAATAAAATGATACTGTTAGGGTGTTGTGAAATGATGATGATTATGATGGTCGATAATTGCTAAGAATGATGTTCCTAATTTCATGTTTCTAAGTAATGACTTCCATTATGTTTTGAACATTCGAAATGATAATCACCGTTAGTTTACTATATGTTTTAAGAAAAGAATGATGCTTCGTGTTCATAATCTGGTTGAGATAAATTGTTATGAATATGTCCATGGCTTTGTTTGTATGAATTAATGAGGTGGGTTTTCATCTCAAGCTTGGGACTTGTAAATTACCTTGTAAGGTGGGGTCATGTGTAATTATATAATTTATTAATAAACAAAAAAACAAGGTTGAAATGACAATAATACCCTCACATGCAAATCATGTGAGGTGATTTAACCAAGAATATTAACAGAGTTTGTGTTAAAGGTTGAACTTGTAGCAAAACATGAACGTAAAGGTTGGTTTTGGCGGATTTCATAGTGAAAGGTATAAAGTGCAGTTTGGGGTATACATAAAGGTTGTTTTCTGCAATTTTGTCTATTTTCTTTTATCTCGTGGAACAACATTTTTCTGGTGGAAAAACATCCTGGAAATTGAATCGCAAATTGAACGCCTAACAATTGATTGCTGGTGGTAACTTGTTAACGTTTGTATGAATCTGATGCATCTGTGTAGTTTTGGAATGGATTATTAGGACAATGATTTAGTTGTTTATATAAATCTGATGCATCTCTGTTTGTGTATTTTTAAATTTGAAATGAAATCGAACGGCAAACAGTTGATTGCAGGTAGTAGTTTTTTATGGAAGTTTATTAAGTTATTAACATTTGTGTGAATCTGATGCACATGTGTAGTTTTGGAATGGATAGGTAGAGTAATAGAAATGTGATACAGTTGTTTATATACATATTTGTGAGAGTGATTTAGTTGTCCTTAATCCTTATACAAATTTGTAACTTATATAGGCATTAGTTAAGTTATTAACATTTGCGTACTTCTGAAATGAATAGAGCACTGGAATAGTGATTCAGTTGTTTAAATACAGGTTTGTGAGAGTATTTGACTGCACTTAATATATATTATGCTATTGTTGATGCAAATTAAAAGTGGAGGTGGGTGGTGGCGATGGAGGTGGAGGCGGGTGGTGGCGGCTGATGGTGGTGGAGGTGGGTGATGGCGGCTGATGGTGGTTTAGGCGGGAAAAGTTTTTTTTTTCTGCAGGGGGTAAGGTTTGCAAGAATTATTTAACACCGAGGGGTAATATTGCAGAGTACAACAAACCATAGAGGGTAATAAGAAAGGACAATTTAGTCATTTTACACCAGGGGTAATATTACAGAGTAGAACAAACCATAGGGGGTAATATGAAAGGGCAATATAATCATTTCACATTCCAGTTAACAGATCTGTTAACTTATTTGACGGCAGGGGGTAATATTGCGACATAACAACAACGTTGGGGGGATTGCAATTATTTCGTTAGAGGGGGCAGAGTGCCAATTGGCCTAAACCACAGGGGGTAAAATTGCAGTTTACTCAATTTTCTAACATAGTCAAATGACATTCAAAGCGGTCAATCTGAATCTTCCATTTATATTGGATCTTTTTCAAGAGACTTTAATGGTCATGCAAGTTTTTCAACATCAAGTAATTAGTTATATAATTGATTTTTTTTAACGACCAACAGAATCAATCCCGAACACTCTTGGGGCACTCACTGGACAAACGAAGTACTCCGAGAGTAACCCGAGTCCACCACCAATTCCGGGGAAAACCAAGTAAACCACCCGCCCGTAGGCACAACGGTAAAATTACCGGTAAAACCTGTTTGGCTCAAGGATCCAACCTAGGTTTCCCTCGAGTCTTCTATCATTGCTCACTAGTGCCTTACTCTGCACCAAGTGGGAGTTGGACCCAGTGGCGGAACTTGATCAAAAGTTTCGAGGGGGCGTAAAGTGATGGGACCCAATTTTTGTTCCTATCATTATGTTTCGGGTCGGGTCGAGTATTCGATTCAGGTCGAGTCAAATAATAATAGTTCCAAATAAAACTAAAAAAATTCATTCATTCAAAGGACCTGTTCTTGCACATAGAAAAACTAAATATTGTATGACAAAGAATATATATATAGGGGAGGGTTCATTGGGGAACACTAAAAAAGTGGGGAACTAGGGAACAGGGGCATTTTTGTCCAAAAAAATATCTAATAATTAACTCAGTGTTTCAAACAGAATTACATCCCACTTTCATACCCTAGCTTCTCTCAACCACCGTCGACGCTGCCACCATCTCCACCACCACCTCCGCCACCGTCATATGCCACCAGCATCGGCAAAAGCTAACATCAAACACTGCCGGAAAAAACCACTCCGACTGAATAGAAGCCCTAGCATCATCTCTGTAAGATTTAATCTCTATATTTTCTGTACGTTTCATTCTTTTCATCGATTTTTTGCGATCTAACTTCTAGATTTTGCTCTTAACCTGAATCAGTTGTGTGTAATTTCATTTTTCTTTTCATTGCAAATGCTTTTTGTTGTTTTTCGTCAGATCTATACATTTTAGTGGTTTGCTATTAGGAATACATCATCTAAATTGCGTTTTTAATTATGATAAAGCTCTCTTCATGTTATCTAGGTTAGATCTTGCCATTAACTATCAATAACTATATTTTTTTGAAATTGAAGTTAATTTTTAATAGTAGATATTTATTTGAAATAATTATATATATGACATGTTAGTTTGTAATTATTTAACATGTTAAGTTGAATAATTTATTTGGTTATAGCAGATACAACATATCATATTTTGCTATTAAGTTGATTCAGTTGTGTGTAATATCATTATTCTGATTATAGTTAACTTAACTTTGTTAGGTGAGTGTGTGTGATTTGATTTTAAGTTTATTATGATGCTCTGAAAATGCCTGATGGTTTTATCGATGTTGTATGTAATAATGTCTCATTTTGAATTGTATTGTAAAGTGTATTAATGTTGAATTCATCTGGAATTCACAACCGTCGTCTGGAAAATGGATGCCAATCGCCGGCGTAATTCCTCATCATCGTCGGTGTTAGCAGATCTCGTCGACGTTGTCGCTGCTAGCATGAATCGAGTTCATAGGAATCAAAGATGATATCGGACCCGTTTCTCGCTAGTGAGAATTCCAAAGTTTGGTTACATCTGATCGGAAATTCAGCGAAGGTAGATTTCATGATCTTGTTTATCTGATTGTATCTGTTTATGTTATCTACAACAGTTCTACGCGTCGTCACATGATTCTAGTTTCATTATAGCTTAATTAGGTCAGAAATAGCATGCTGCATTTACAAAACTGACAGTCCATTGATTCTTATACTCTTATATAGTAACAGGTTTTTTTTTGCTTTTCTGATTGAGTTTTGAAATTAGGAAAGGGCTGTCTTGTTGTGGAAATCCT
>JARYGA010006649.1:0-46137 GCA_030545235.1 Helianthus tuberosus | reverse complement strand
AAACATGTTTAAAATTGTGCCATACATGTTTTCATTTTTTGAATAATATGCAAAATATCATCTAGAGTTACTTTTCTAATGATTTCTCATGAGAAATCTTGCCAAAACTTCTCTACTCATGGTTTCCATCACATATAAATAGATCCATAATTTTCAATTTTAATTTTCGAGCCCTAGTAAAGTCTAGAACAACCAAAAAAACATCAAAACAACAATTATGCTACAAAAGTCTAGAACAGCAAAAAAAAAAAAAAAAAAAAAAACCCCGTCAAAACACATAAATTTTCAAACCCATTTAATATCTCTATAACTCTATCTCTCTTAAAAACCATATAAAAAAACGAAGGTATCTCGTTAAATTTTGTATTCCAGGTGGTGGGGTGGCCGGAATAAGCTTTTCCGGTGAGAATGCAGCCGCTGCCGTCGTGTCTGTTGAGTGCTTTCATGCGTCGGTCGATGCGCAATCAGAAGAGGGAGAGTGGGAGAAAGAATTGGAAAGGGTGGTTCGATTGAGTTATTTTATTTAACTTCAAATTTAATTGAGTTGGGTTAATTGGGCTTGGGTTATAATAGAATGTTTAGTGGGCTAATGGTTAAATTGTTAAGTCAAAGTTATTGGGTTAAATTGTTAAGTAAGTGGTTAGAGAATAATTATATACACTAGTTTATATTTTAATAAAAATCAATTTTTACATTTTTTTAAATTCATTAGATTTTTTAAGGGTTATTGGATTTAAATAATCCAAAGTTTCACCCGTTGGCCACTAATAATCCCAACTTAAAAAATTCCCTGTGACAATCCCAACTTGTAAGATTTTGGCCCCCAATGATCCTTTGCTAACTGGGTTATAACCCATTTAGTTTTTTGCTGACGTGGACACAACTTTGTTATTTGTTAACTTGGCTGCTTATGTGGTACCATCACCACCTCCTCCTCCACTGCCACCACCATCTCCTCCAGCCACTACCATCTTCTACCACCATTACCTCCGACCACCTCCACCCACAGTCTTCCACCATCGGCAAAACACTATCACATCCGACCACCTCCATCATCTGCCACCGGAAACCACTGTCACCATCACCACCTCCACTCCATCATCTTTAAACTTTACCACTAATTTCTATTGATGAATTCTTCAATCCACCCATGGGTTCTTTAAACTTTACCATGCAGATAGCTTCGTCGGCAACGACATTTGCTTTGCCTGGATGGTAACGAATCTCACAGTCGTAATCGTTGAGAAATTCTACCCATCGGCGTTGACGCATATTAAGTTCTTTCTGGTCGAAGATATGTTGTAGGCTCCTATGATCGGTGAAGATCGTACACTTAGTACCGTAAAGGTAGTGTCGCCAAATCTTTAATGCAAAAACAACTGCGCCTAGCTCGAGGTCGTGGGTTGTATAGTTCTTCTCGTGGATCTTGAGCTGACGAGATGCGTAAGCGATAACCTTGTCCCGTTGCATGAGAACACAACCAAGACCAAGGTTTGAGGCATCACAATAGACAATGAAGTCGTCGTTTCCGTCGGGTAAAGTGAGAACAGGAGCATTGCAAAGCATATGCTTGAGGGTTTGGAAATCAGACTCTTGTTTAGTTCCCCAAACAAAAGGCTTGTCTTTATGCGTGAGGGCGGTAAGCGGCACAGCGATTTTAGAGAACCCTTCGATAAATCAACGATAATAGCCCGCTAGTCCGAGAAAAGAACGGACTTCAGACGGTTTCTTCGGCGTAACCCAACTCTTAACAGCTTCAATCTTCGCGGGATCGACGTGAATACCTTAACTATTGACAATGTGACCGAGGAATTGAACCTCCTCCAGCCAGAATTCACACTTGGAGAACTTGGCATAGAGTCGATTCCCCTGGAGTAGCTCGAGAACCAAACGTAGATGTTGCATGTGTTCGGTTTTCGTCTTGGAATAGATCAAGACATCATCGATGAATACGATGACGAAGCGGTCGAGATATGGTTTACACACGCGATTCATCAGTTCCATAAAAACCGTGGGTGCGTTAGTTAGACCAAAAGGCATAACAACGAACTCATAATGGCCGTATCTGGTGCGAAAAGCGGTTTTGGGAATATCCTCTTCTTGAATGCGTAGTTGGTGATAGCCTGAGCGTAGATCGATATTCGAGAAACACGTAGCACCTTGTAGCTGGTCAAAGAAATCATCAATTCGGGGTAGGGGATAGCGATTCTTGATAGTCAACTTATTCAATTCCCGATAATCGATGCACATCCTGAACGACCCATCCTTCTTTTTGACGAAAAGGACTGGTGCGCCCCATGGAGAGGTGCTCGGGCGAATAAAGCCTTTATCAAGCAATTCCTGGAGCTGACTCGAGAGTTCACGCATTTCGGACGGAGCGAGTCGATAGGGAGCTCTAGCGATAGGGTTTGCTCCAGGAATGAGGTCGATACGAAAGTCGATATCACGACTTGGCGGAAGTCTGGGAAGATCCTCAGGAAAAACGTTAGGAAATTCTCGAACCACTGGAACATCGTTTACTCCTGGTCTACCTTTCTTTTCCTTCTCCGCTACTACAATATTAGCCAAGAAAGCTATGTATTCCTTGCGGAGGTACTTGCTAGCTTGGACACATGACATGAGTTTAAGACCCTTTGAAGCGGTTTCACCATAAACACATAATACATCACCATTCGCGAGCGAGAATCGAATCATCTTATTGAAGCATACAACTTCAGCATGGTTTTCACGAAGAAAGTCCATGCCTACTATGACGTCAAAACTTCCGAGTTGCATCGGAATAAGGTCAATCGGAAAGATGTGATTGTTGAGTTCAAGAGTACAATCACGAAAAAACAGAATTGACGGCGACGGTTCTTCCGGTGGCAACTTCGACATCGAACGTCGAGGGGAGATGGGAGCGCTTACGATTAAGGAGCTCCTCGAATTCAAACGACACAAAACAGTTATCGGTTCCAGTATCAAACAAACACGAAGCATAAATACCATTCACAAGGAACGTACCATTGACCACATTGTTGTCGGCCTGGGCTTGGCGCGCATTGATGTTGAAAGTTCGGGCGCGGGCGGCTTGTTGCTGTTGCTGCTGAGGTTGTTGCTGTTGCTGCTGTTGCTGAGGCTGCTGCTGCTAGGGCTCTTGTTTCACAACCCTGTTCGGGCACATGTTCGCGAAATGGTTGGGATCACCACACGCGAAGCAGACTCTGGCGTTGATCGCGGGTACCTGAGCCGCTTGTTGGCCTTGAGGAGCTGGGAGCAGAGCTTGATGAGCAGTAGCTTGAGCTGGTGCTTGTCAGGGACCAGTACAGCAGTTGGCGGTAAAGTGGCCGTACATATTGCAGTGCACACAAAATCTGCAGGCAATACCCACTGGATGATGATAAGTACATGTCGGGCAAGCAGGGTGGGGACCAGTGTAAGCACGCTTTTGCAGGCGGTGCATAGGCGACTGGTGCTGGAGCTGATCGGTGCTGAGATTGCTGCTGAGCCGGTACGGCTTGAAGTGGAGCAACAGTAGTAGTGACAACACAGTTCTTGTTGCTGGAGCTGCTGTTGTTGTTCTTCCTCTTGCGACGAGAGGACTTTGATGACTGTGCGGTGGCGGTTTCGGCGGTTGGTGCGGCGGTAGCTTGATGCAGACTCTTCGAAGCTTTATCCCAAAAACCTGCTTTTACTCGCTTGTCGTTGATTTCAGTGGCAAGCAAGTAGGTTTCTTCGATTGTTGCTGGCTTTGATGCATGCACAAAATCTGCAACACAATCCGGCAGAGCGCGGACGTACTTCTTGATTGTCATGTCAGCAGTCTTCACTTGATCGGGACAGATAATGCTGAGCTGCTTGAAGCGAGCAGTTAAAGCAGCGTTGTCACCTTCCTTCTGCTTCAGATGCCAGAATTCGTCCTCCACCTTTTGGCGCTCATGGGGAGGGCAGAACTCCTCGAGCATAACGTTCTTCAACTCATCCCACGACAGACCATAAGCTGCGTCATTTTCGGGTTTGTTCCTCTCGGCCGTCCACCAGTCTAAGGCGCGGGACTGAAAGACGCCGGTAGCATTCAGAGTGCGGAGATTTTCAGGACATCCACTCTGTTGCAGGGTGACCTCGATTGAGTCGAACCATTAAAACAAATCCGTAGGGCCATCTTCGCCAGTGAACTCTTTCAGTCTGCAAGCTTTGAACTGTTTGAAGCTAAAAGCAGTCTTAGTGGTAGCTTTGGGAGCTTCGGTCCTGAACTCTTCAGACGATTTGCTCACATTCTCGTATAGCTCACTCACGATCTGCGGAACTACCTTTGCTACTTGCTTAGCGACGAGAGCAGCAAGGCGTTTGTCTCTCTGTTCTTGACGAGTAACTCGTGGGTGACGGGGTCCAGATGTGGGTCCAGATGACGAAATTGTCTCAACGGACATCGCCATAGGGCTCAAACACAACATAATCGAATCTCACCTCACACGTCTAGCACTACTAAATCCCAAGAACACGATCACGTAAACACATAGGCACATAATCACAGATTCACATAAGCACAGAAGCACATAAGCACGTAAGGCACAAAATCACAGAAGCACATAAGCACAAGAGGCAGTCAGAATACAGAAACCTATCATTCAAAGTCCGCGAGCGTTCGAGAATAGCGTCCGCGTATAGCGTAGCGAGTAGTATAGTATAGCGAATAAAATAGCAAGCAACATAGCGTACGGTGGTTCCTTATGGTAGTAGCGATTTGTTAGCGGTTGTGCAGTGCGAGTTGCGTGTGTTGATCAAAGCGAAAAGCGAATAAGTTACCAAATATCGTAACACATAAACAGTTGAAAGCACATAAAATCCACATAAAACGTCGAATATCAGAGTCGGCAGTAGCGAGCTCAGAATTGAACACATAAAAATCAAGAATATATTGTCTGCGGCTATTTAGACGTCGATTAACCAAAGTGGATCGACTATTCTCAAGGACCTCTAGTACACACTTTGACCTTCGGGACTGTGCTCTCGCCTCGAATTTGGGCGAATGACACGCATCCTTTCAGTCATATCGTGATTTCAAGTCGTTGGAGTCCGTCGAGACTTTGGTGAGAGTTTTATAAAACAAAATAGAGATCGGAACAAGTCGTCGAGGTTCGGGTTTCACCCCTGACTTAATGACTTCGTTCCTGTTTTTGATAAAATAAAGGAGTGATTATGTGTCAAAGTATGGATTTCACTCCTGATTCGGCACAATTTCTCCCGTTTGTAGATAAAATACGGGTCGAACAAGAAATTTAGTCGAGAGTTTGCGGTTTTCACACCTAGTCTCGACCTAATTGCTCGTTCATTTTCGAAAATTAGAGTACAGTGATAGTGTAGCGTAGGCGTAGGCGAGAATAACGAGGAATATCAAGTAAGCTCGTACATAACCCCTACAGGGTGTGCACAAGTCGGTCTGTTGGTACCTAACTATAGACTAGGTCGTTTCTAAGACATCGACCCGGACTAGGTCGAGTCTTTCCTAATTCCCTATAGTTATGGCTCTGATACCAATCTGTCACACCCCAACCGATGGCGGAAACATCGGGGCGTGGCACTGAGCGAAGCAGATTGTCCAGAAGTTTCCATAATAACTATAATTACCAATTATTTAAAGCAACATGTCCCATACCATGTCATAAAAGATAACACAATTATTACAGACAAGATCTAGTCAAATTGTTCTGTTCCGACAACTCAGATTTCAAATACAGACAATTGTTTATTTGTTTCTAGACCTTTCCTAGCCTCGATTTCACAGCAAGCCAAGCATAGAAACATTCTAAGCACCTGTCACATACGTTAAAGTAAAAGTCAATACACATAGTGTAAAGATGAGCATACAAGTTTGATAGATATAATAGAGTTCGAAATCGTTTACGCATAACCAGCACGTACACAATGTGAAATGAAGCACGTTAGTTATCGACATGAACCTATCGATACCAATGTCTGCGGGTTGACTGCCCAAGGCAGTTCGTAATACACACTCACCACTGGGAGCCATATAACAATTTGTCCTTAACAACCCCTGAATGAACAGTTGCTGAGTCCAAACAAATAGTACTATCGTTGCTAAGGCAGGTAGACAGCATTCCATGTGTAAACATAACAAACAAACATTCATTAAGTCACGTATAGCATGCAGTAACGGTTAGCGTTAAAGTATTGCGTAGTGTGTTCGATGTGATTTAGAATAATTAACGTATGTAACACCCAAAAGTGTGTAAGCGAAAAAGGGTTCGAGTATACTCACAGCGATGATGGATTGAAGGGAGCGCTTAGAGCGGAATTAGCCTGGTCAGAACGATAGCACAATCGATGAGCGGCGAGTAAAATGAAACGAAGTGTCAGTGGGTCGGATGGTAATCCGTTCGGGTGGTCGCCCGATCGGGTGGCCAGTCGACTGGGTTGTCACCTCGTTTGGAATGGATGTGTTTGTGTATGATGGCTTGTCTTTTGAATTTTTCGTTGTAGCATTTTGAAAACAGAGAAGTATCTCTATCCTTCAGGTCGGTCGATCGAACGGCTGTTCGATCGGACAACAATCCGATTGGCGAGGCTTCTCAGGTTGAGAACAAGTTCACAGCAGGACGGTGTAACGCTCTGCTCTTTTTGCATTTCTATTTTTATACAAAATACGTGTTCGTTTTCCATTTTTGGAATCACAGTCGAAATCGGATCGAAGAACCGATTAGAAACGACAACTACGCGTGTTACGCAATTTTAACGTAAACATCTAACGAACGTGCGAACACCTACTGACACTATATCACATACATTTAACCCTAAAGTTTTAGTCTACGACCTGACGTGGAGTTCCGACGCGAAAACGGGTTCGTATGGGTTAACGGGCCGCTTAAAACACGGTAATTGGGCCCAAGCCTAAGCCTAATAGGTAAAACCTAACTATAAAGGACTAGCAAAACCCTAAAAAGAAAGCAAACTCTAATACCCGCACACCAGACCCAAACTCTCCACTGCTCTCCTTCATCTCCTTCCTACTGAAACCCTAGCCCCACTCAAACTCCCCTGCCCTCTCTCTCTCGTATACATGAAACAAGCACAGAGGTTCACCTCTTAAAAAACAAACCCACAATCATACCTATCATTTTCCCTCTCGATTCCTGCTGAAAACACACAAACAAGGCACTTCTTTCTTCACCGTCACACCTCCAGTCGTCGGAGGAGCTCCGGTCAGGCACCACCCTAGGGTGGCGGCGCACGACGTCGTTAGGCAGAGAAGACGAGAGAGAGAGAAAATGACGGGGAGAAGAGATACGCGGAGAGAGAGTGAGATGACGGAGAAGAGGTGGTCCGACGAGGACGTTTGACGACGGCGCCGTGAGCAGAAGGCCGCTGACGGCGGAGCCGCGGCGGCAGACGGAGATTCAGTCCGACGAACTCGACGGTAAACCCCTCATCTCTTTCTTTCTTTTTGGTTTCGTTTTTGTGTTTGGCTCAGCTTCAGTTGTTTCGGTTCAGATACGAGCTTTGGTGGTCCGGTTCGTATGTCGTTTCTAATATGGTTCTAATTTTGGTTCGGGTACAGTTTTGTATTCCATCTCAACTTGGGCTCGGTTCAAGACACGTGGCGGGTCAGATTGTAGCGGGGGTTACAGTTTGATGTTTGGGCTCCGGTTCAGTCCAATTTAGTCAAAGTCAGTCAACCAGCCGAACCAGGTCAACTGTCGGGTTAGCGGGTTGAACAAGAGACTTAGGTAAAACATTACAATGTCACGAACATTTCAATTATAGTGTGTCGTATTTAAGTTTGTTATCACAAAAACCAAACTCTATATAATTTGTTTATAAAATTTCGTAAAAATATGTATATATACATTGATTCCTTATTGTTGAATTTTGAAAGTTATGACGACAACTTGCATTGTCGGGATCGTCCAAAAACAGAGTAAACTCTGCCCCTTTTTTTGTAAAAATCCGCGAAACGATACGTGTTTAATTATAAAACGAAATCTATCGGATTCCAAAATTTTTATAAAAATAAATATAAATGTATAATTATTTGATAATACTTCTATAATATTTTGATGGGCTCAATTTATATTTGTCGCATAAACTATATAAATATATGCATGTATATATGTATACTTATACATCGACTAGTTATACCTTGAATTCCAATTCAAATCCTCCGTCATTGATCCGTTCACTCATACACCTTCGTTTGCCCATATAGGGTGACCTCGGTGCTCCATCCTCCTAATCTCATACACTCGTCAACACTTGGATAATCGGAAGACTTAGCAATTATGTGAGTATACTCACAACCCCCTTTTTATGTTTACCACTTTTGGGGTGTAACATGTTACATTATTAACCCACACTTAAACTTATTCTTTATGCTATGCACGAAAACAATCCTTATACATCAATACTATGTTATGATACTTGATGCTTACGTGGACCATACTTATGTGATATGTTTAGTCATTAGCTTTCACGCGCCTCCATTTGACATGTATAGCGCTATAGGAGTAACGCACCGCCCGTAGACTAGTGGTCATGTTGAATTATATCATTGTTGCGTAAACAGAGGATTGGCTAGAAATATTGCATGCCATGTTAGGTTGATCTTGTATAAACTAAGTTTCCATGTGGATTCGTTTTTTTAAAACTTTTATACTTATACTTATTCATAAACTTGTATACTCGCCTTTGCTTTTGCATTGAATTATATTTTAAACATGTTACAGGTTGAGGATTGATGATGCGATGAAAATGGACTAGTAAAGAGGCCTAGATACTCACTTAGACGTTTAGGTTTAAAGTGTTGTATCAATTTTGGTTATGTTATGTTGAACAATGTTGTATTTGGATTTCTTGTAATGTTTGACAATTTATTTATGAAATGAAATCGGTTGAATTAAATATTGTCACAAATAGTGTTATGAAGTCTCTTACAATCTCAAACTAGTCCCACTCCGATGTTTCCGCCATTGGTTGGGGTGTGACAGATTGGTATCAGAGCCATAACTATAGGGAATTAGGAAAAGTAGGAATGCTTTAACCTAGTCTATAGTTTTAGATCTTTATTCTTGTGTATTGCTTGAAACTACTTGCATGCTACTTTACTCGCTTCTCATTTATTCGCTTTGACTTTTTAAACATATAAGTTTCTTGTGTGTTAATACTTGACGTGCTATTCTTATGTGTCCATGCTTGTCTTACTATGTGTCGATACTTGATTTATTGATCTATTCTTTGTGTGTTATTCTCTACATGACTTTTATGTGCTTATACTTGTTCGTTATTTCCCTTAACATACGCCTTTTTCAAGGCATTTTACTTGATTTTTCTTAAACTCGAAAACACTCATATTATACAAACGAGACGAGTTTACCAAAATAGGAGTGAAACCCACAATTCGGTAAACGACTCTCATCCCGCTTGATTCCATTTTTCGCACGAAATTCACCATTAAGTTAGGAGTGAAATCCACATCTTAACGGAAATTTCAAATTTAAATTCTAGTGGACGCTCGTCAACGTGTCGAAATTTAATTTGACCCGACGAGTGCCAACTACACTTTGGGTACGAAGTCGTCAAGTTAGGGGTGAAACCCGCACCTTGTCGACTAGTCCCGCTCCTTGATTTTCAAAAAAATCCCACCAAGTCTCGAATTTTCGATTGATTTGGAACATGTAGTAGCCGGAAGGGTAAATACCGTTAACCGATGTGTCGGCGAGAGTATTTCACCTATTAGGCCAAAGCATGCTCTCAAATTCAAAAGACTCTTCGACCACTTTGGTTAGTCAACGTTCCGTTTTGGAACCATCCGAGTTTCTTTTTATCAAACTTACGCTTTATTATTCCGATCTTTCATAATGAAACTCCCTTTTGTCAAGTTTGAACCATTTTTGAGATTTCACTTTTGCGCATACATCATACTGTTACTTTTCATACGATCATACATTATTAGCATACATAATTTTACGTAATTTTATTTACACTTCTTGCAACAACAAATGGAGACATGTCATCAAGATAGGAGTGATTCCCTTACCTTGACGACTAACTCCGTTTTATTTCTCACCTTACAACGACCTCACCAACGAGTTAGGGGTGATTCCCTTACCTAGGTGATCGTTACCAACGCTTTCTTTTAATAGGCTATATTATGTAAACATGATCATGTTTATACCTAAATCATTTATCATGTATTTCAAAATGCTTCATTTATTTAAACGTACCTCTTATTCTATAACCTATTTTCACATCACTCGCATACACAAAAAATTTAATGTTACTATAAACGCGTGTTCCTCGATTTTCAAAATTTCACGAAATACTACTTGTTAGCCTAGTCGGTTTAATAAATCCGTTGCCCACAAATTCACCAATCAACGTAAACATTGAAACACGCTCCTCTCACACCATTAAACTAGAGATTGTTATTCTCAATTAAGAATCAAATCAACTTTTTCGCACACACCTATAAAATATTACCAATATTATTCAATCATTTACTAAAATTTCTTTTCAAAACCAATGAAACATTTTTCAACAACCACTAAGTTCATGTACCAAATTCCTTTTTCTAAGGATCAACTTTTTTCGCAAGAAGCTGTAAGTTTCAAAATTTTCTAACACAAAGTTACTTAAAACGATGCAAACTTATTAATCTCTAAAGCTTTTTCAAAACCTCACTCGATACGTCAATCAAATTCAAAACACGTGTGCAAGGAAACTTCATAAGAACCGGCAAATTTTCAACTTATGTAAACCCTTTTAAAACTGCAGTAGCATTTCCATTCCTTTACAAAGTACTTTCCACATAACCAATAGACGTTTTATACTCTCTTACATTCATAAACTAGAGTCTATATTTCGTGACAACTCAATCTATTGTGACTTCACATTTTGCGCAAACCACTATATATGCATATCATTTTACACGTTTCGGTCAATATCTCACAACAATCTCATGCGTGTCACTCGTTCCCTTTTTTCTTTCATACTCAAAACTTTTAATCTTTTACGCACATAAACTCATGTATTTCGATTTATACTATAAACAAAATCATTATTTCCTACATCCATACTTATACATTTTGTGCCTTCACTTATGCTCACACTTACACACTTATGTTATACTAATGATTCAAAATTCATACGTTTTACGTTTATGCATACACTCACAACTATACATTTACGTTGGTCTCATACTATTTGGGACGCGAACATGCTTATATGTTACACTTTTATACGCACACAATCTTATTTTCGAAGTTTATGTATACCTTGATTCATACGCAACTAGTACAAGCTATGCGGATCACGCGACGATTGGTATAATCGCGGGTGCACACGAGATTATAGTAATAAGCGCATGAGAACCATAGAGTGTACTACTGCGTATGGTAAAACATGGAACGTAACATGACACCGAATACGAGACTGACGTAATATGGTGAAAACATGGTGGATACGCCGCTGGTACATCCTATATATAAGTGTTTTCACCAAGTTACCAAACTTTCGTAGAACGTGTCATGAGAAATTCAGTGTTTTGCAGACTTTTTTGGACCTTATGCAAACTTTAATAACTCACAAACGCATTGCTAAGCACGCGATATCCGATTATCCACGACGAGACCTCATCCCTAACGCAACGCTTTCGTTCGTCCAATACACTTACCCTTCTTATACTCGTAAATGTTTAATAGATTGATCATTCCCTCTCTTACCTACGTTATTCCTTGTTATTCAGTGTCTTTCATACAAACGTCGTTACGAACAAATCTGTTTACACGTGCGAAGTCTAAAGGTACTTCCTTAATTAAAACTAGCTTTCTATTCCTTATTTATGTGCAAACGTACTTAATTGGTCATTACCTCCAAAATCATTCTACTTAAAATACCTAATGTTCTCGTTCCTCGTCAATAAACAATTTTTACAAACAAGTGATTTATTATTCTTCTTTGAAATCAACGAAATTCTTCTTACAGTTAACAGTGCGGCCACACTTTTCATCGAAATGCTTACCATTTTATACGAAAGTTTTACTCCTTGGATATCATATTTTAAGTTACCTCTTCATTTTGAGTTATTCAAACTTGTTTAAACTCGTTTGCCTATACACAAACATGGACGTTTTATCTCTGACTAATGCCTTAAATCAATTTAGTCAAACAACCTCTTTTTAGAAACCTAACTTTTCGTTCCTCGAAACTTCGTACTTTTCCACACGTATCCAAACTTCCAAGTCTCGATTTCAGGCGATCATTCTTTAGCCAAATCCTTTATTAAGTCTTCCTCTTGAATAAATTTCGGGACGAAATTTCCTAAAGGAGGGGAGACTGTAACGCTCTGCTCTTTTCGCATTTCCATTTTTTTACAAAATACGTGTTCGTTTTCCATTTTTGGAATCACAGTCGAAATCGGATCGAAGAACCGATTAGAAACGACAACTACGCGTGTTACGCAATTTTAACGTAAACATCGAACGAACATGCGAACACCTACTGACACTATATCACGTACATTTAACCCTAAAGTTTTAGTCTACGACCTGACGTGGAGTTCCGACGTGAAAACGGGTTCGTATGGGTTAACGGGCCGCTTAAAACACGGGAATTGGGCCCAAGCCTAAGCCTAATAGGTAAAACCTAACTATAAAGGACTAGCAAAACCCTAAAAAGAAAGCAAACTCTAATACCCGCACACCAGACCCAAACTTCCCACTGCTCTCCTTCATCTCCTTCCTAGTGAAACCCTAGCCCCACTCAAACTCCCCTGCCCTCTCTCTCTCGTATACATGAAACAAGCACAGAGGTTCACCTCCTTCACAAACAAACCCACAATCATACCTCTCATTTTCCCTCTCGATTCCTGCTAAAAACACACAAACAAGGCACTTCTTTCTTCACCCTCATACCTCCAGTCGTCGAAGGAGCTCCGGTCAGGCAAATATGTATATATACATTGATTCCTTATTGTTGAATTTTGAAAGTTATGACAACAACTTGCATTGTCGGGATCGTCCAAAAACAGAGGAAACTCTGCCTGTTTTTTTTTGTAAAAATCCCCGAAACGATACGTGTTTAATTATAAAACGAAATCTATCGGATTCCAAAATTTTTATAAAAATAAATATAAATGTATAATTATTTGATAATACTTCTATAATATTTTGATGGGCTCAATTTATATTTGTCGCATAAACTATATAAATATATGCATGTATATATGTATACTTATACATCGACTAGTTATACCTTGAATTCCAATTCAAATCCTCCGTCATTGATCCGTTCACTCATACACCTTCGTTTGCCCATATAGGGTGACCTCGGTGCTCCATCCTCCTAATCTCATACACTCGTCAACACTTGGATAATCAGAAGACTTAGCAATTATGTGAGTATACTCGCAACCCCCTTTTTATGTTTACCACTTTTGGGGTGTAACATGTTACATTATTAAACCACACTTAAACTTATTCTTTATGCTATGCACGAAAACAATCCTTATACATCAATACTATGTTATGATACTTGATGCTTACGTGGACCATACTTATGCGATATGTTTTAGTCATTAGCTTTCACGAGCCTCCATTTTACATGTATAACGCTATAGGAGTAACGCACCGCCCGTAGACTAGTGGTCATGTTGAATTATATCATTGTTGCGTAAACAGAGGATTGGCTAGAAATATTGCATGCCATGTTAGGTTGATCTTGTATAAACTAAGTTGCCATGTGGATTCGTTTTTTTAAAACTTTTATACTTATACTTATTCATAAACTTGTATACTCGCCTTTGCTTTTGCATTGAATTATATTTTAAACATGTTACAGGTTGAAGATTGATGATTCGATGAAAATGGACTAGTAAAGAGGCCTAGATACTCACTTAGACGTTTAGGTTTAAAGTGTTGTATCAATTTTGGTTATGTTATGTTGAACAATGTTGTATTTGGATTTCTTGTAATGTTTGACAATTTATTTATGAAATGAAATCGGTTGAATTAAATATTGTCACAAATAGTGTTATGAAGTCTCTTACAATCTCGAACTAGTCCCACTCCGATGTTTCCGCCATTGGTTGGGGTCTGACAGACGGTCACTCGATCGGGTGGCCATCCGATCGAGTGGCAATCCGTACGTACTGAACATGTTGAAAATTGTTTAAGTGTTGAAGTCAAACATCAAATAGTAGAGTGACAACCCGATCGGATGGCAATCTGATCGGACGACATTCCGTTCAATGTTCAAAACCTCAAATGTTGAAATAAAAGTTAAGTGTGGGACCCAAGGTGCAATCCGACCAGGTGGCAGTCCGGTCGGGTGGCAATCCGATCGGACGGCAATCCATCCCAGATGACCTGGTCGTCTTCTTCCTTGGTTATTTTGGTAGTTTGTCGTTTTCTCGAGAATGTTTGATAGCGTGCTAAACAACAGAAACCTCGTCAATACATAGTAATCCGATCGGACAGGAATCACCAAAATCCGACCAGTTAACTGTTCGAGACGGTGTTTCATGTTTAACCTGAAATCGGTAATCTCATGGATAGAATCCAGATCTTGAACCAACACTTCAACAAGAAGGAGTAGAAGATCAGAACAAGCTCCGATTCTATCGCTTTTGAGTGCATTGAGTGTAAAAGAGTTGAAAGAATGTTGGAAAACCATCTTTCAATCCTTTTCACCATGAATATGCTCAGATCTATGAAAGATCTTTGTTTATTTGTGTGGAAATCGTTCAGATCTAAGTTGTTCTTGGTGGATTGAAGCCAAAACATGAAGTTCATAAGAACACCATGATGTCATCATCCTGGAACACCTCAAATCTAGTGATTTCACGGTTAAAAGTTAAGATTCAGAAGATAGAAAGGTGTAGGAGTGCGTATAGCTCAAGAAAGTACAAGATTTAGATGGAAAACTTACAAGAATCGCGAGAAATCTGAAGAAAAGCAGGCTGGAGCGAGTGAGAGGATGAGAGAGCTGTCAACATCAAATGATATTAACATGAGGGGTATTTATAGGTTTTCCATAAAAGGAAAGGGGAATAAGTGGCTGGTCGATCGGGTGGCAGCCCAATCGAGTGGCACCTCGATCGAGTGGCAACTCGATCGGGTGGCAGTTCGATCGGCTGGCCACTCGATTGGAGGGCACGGCGCGATGAGTTTTGCGATTTTGACTCGTGTGTTGAGCGTTGCGATGCGATAGAGTTTCCTATTCAAATTACTTTTAATCCCAACTACTATATCAACATACAATCATCCTTATTTAACATTCGTTTAGCGTTTGCGATTCGATTGCGATTGAGTTTCGATTAATCACCACACATAAACATAATTAAACATGCACAAGTAACACATAAGGCACACACACATAGAATAATATCCAGAACGCGTAATTCGAGTTGCGAGTGCGATAGCGATAAGCGATAAAGCGATTAAACATGCGATAAACATCGATAAATAGCGATTACACCTCGATTATTAACAAATACTCCACATAATACAACTAACGTAAAGCATGAAATAGACTATCTACAAGTCAAAGAAGTCAAAACAGGATTTGAGAAAGGAGTGACAGATCGCAATTAGAAATCTTGTCTCCCTTTGACTTCAATCTTGACTTTGACTTTGACTTTTGAAACACGGGGTGTTACATTCGCACATGTCTATCGTCAAGAGGATTCTACGCTACCTGAAAGGAACCCCAACTCTGGGGTTGTGGTATCCCAAAGATGGTGACTTCATGCTCGAAGGATACTCAGATTCTGACTTCGGTTGCTGCAAGATTAACACAACATCAACAACTGCAGGATGCCAATTTTTCGGACCCTGACTGGTCACGTGGCAATGTAAGAAGCAAACCTTTGTTGCTCTTTCTACATGTGAAGCAGAGTACATGTCTGCCAGCAGCAGCTGCTCGCAGATCCTGTGGATCCAGCAACAGATGCGTGATTATGGTTTGCAATTTCTTACTTCACCTATTTTTGTTGATAATGAGGCTGCAATAAACATAACCAAAAATCCGGTACATCACGCTAAAACCAAACATATAGAAATTCGTCATCACTTCATCCGAGATTGCTTCGAGAAGAAGTTGATACGAATAGATAAAATCGATACCGACGAACAAATGGAAGATTTACATACCAAAGCTTTCGATAAAGCACGTTTTCAATATCTTTTAAAATTGAATGGTATGAAATTGTTGTCGGATGCGGAGAAAATGATTGGCGTTGATGAGAAAACCGAGGCAAAGGATGTTGAAAAGGAGACTGCTTTGGTTTGTCGTCTTTTTAGTTGTTTTGGTATTTAGGGGGAGATATATATATTTTCAGAAAATACAAAAACAATAAAAAAAAATCCAAAAAGATGAGATATTTTCAAAATCCAAAAACAATAGAAAACTGATGTGTGTAAAATGCAACATATAAATTACATCAAATGAGGCATAAAACTAACCCTTTTTAGTACTAATGTTGGAAAAAGTGTGCTTTTGTCTTCCTTTTGTATTTTCAGGGTTAAATGAGCTTAAATGAACAAAAGAAGCAAAAATACAGCCAAATCTAACAATTATACAAGAAAAGGAATAAACGTGGCATGCCCGACCCCTCGACAGCATCTTCCCAAGCAAAAACAAGACATCAGAAGGCTGAACACGCCCCGTGCCCAAGTGTCTGCAGAAAAGACAAAAGTGTAGAAGCTTCTATTTCCCAACACAGGGGCGTGGCCAGCGGACACGGGGCCGAGGTCAACGCTAAGATTCGCAGAATCCAAGCAAACCTTGATAGTACAGATACGCTTATGCACACGGGGCCGTGCCCAGCGGACACGGGGGCGTGGTCAACTAATGCAGACAAACTACAATTAATGAAGAAAGAGAAGATGGGTGGACACGGGGCCGTGCCAAGCGGGCACGGGGCCGTGTTCGGGCTTCTGTGCAGGCTATAAATAGAGGTGCTTGGTTCATTCCAAAGGCATCCCTTGACATACCACCTCTCTCCCACTTCACCCACACTCCACCACCATCACAACACCCACATCCACCACCATCATCCATCATCCATCATAGAGTGTGTGTAGTAGTCTCGGGATCCAAGATTGATAGTAAGAGTTCTTGACAATCAAAGGCCATGTTTGCCTAAGTCTCTTACATCACTTGGTGAAGAAAAGCATTTAGTGTAATACTTTGTTTTTTAATCTTTTCGCACTTTTTATTTGGTTTTGTATTAATGACTTTAATAACTAGTTTCTTATGCTGAAGGTGAAACTTCCTTATCATTTGTCCGTGGTGTCTAGGCGTTATTTTACTGTCTATATAAAACAAAAGATTTACACCATTCATATCTCCACGGTCTATATGGAGATATGTTGGCTAACTGGTCGGGGGTTAAGGGAATGGTTTGGTAAGGTTCTTGCCTTGTTCAGTGTATAGATCCTGCAAGGACCTGGGTCAAGCTTACTAGGACCTCCTTCAATACCCACCGGTATTGGATGGCGGGGGTGCGAATGGCTTGATCCCCTCATATGTAAACTACTATTAATACATTATCCCGGCTACTTGGGATTGTATCCCTGCTGACTCAAACCACTTAGCCGAGGGTAACGTCACCTTCAAAAGAGGGGCCTACCACATTATGCATTAATAACTTAATTAATTATCTTCCAATAGTCCAACCCTTTAGGATTGTATCCTTGCTGACTCAAACTACTTGGTTGAGGGTAACGTCACCTTCAAAAGAGGGGCCTGCTACTATAACTAAGATAATCTCTTAAAAAGTGCAAAAGTGGGAAAACATAAAAGGTTACACTAAAGGCGAGTCGGATCCAAGTGATTCATCTTGTCTATCTGTTTTATTTTTATTTTTATTTTCAGCATTTTTACTTAGTTTTCATTTTCTTGTTTAAAAATACTCTTTTCTAAATTTTTGATTTGATTAGACGTTGAGGATAAACCGGTACTAAAAGCTCTTGTGTCCTTGGACGACCTCGGTATCTTCGCAACGCTATACTACGCTCACGATGGGTGCACTTGCCCATATGTGTGTTTAGTGTTAGTAAAATATCGTGTTTTATAAATTTAAAACTTGACAAAAGTGTTAAAAAGGGCTTAAAAATATAACTAAAAATATATCACACCTAACACACATCAAGTTTTTGGCTCCACTGCCGGGGACACAAGAATTTTAAGAAAGTTAGGAATCAACGGCCTACTCGTTTTTTTTCTTATTTTTCTGTTTTTTTTAGGATTTTTATTAGATTTTCAGCTTCTGCAGAGCTCAGCACGGGCCGTGCCCGCTGAACACGCCCTGTGCCCAATCTTTGGTACTGGCAATCCTGTTTTAAGTCAGACAGTAGCTGAACACGGGGCGTGCCCAACCAACACGCCCCGTGCCAAAGTATCAGATACTGAAAACATAACCGTAAGATCCCGACGGTTGGTAATTTCTGACACAAACATGAGCGATACTGATTTTTTTTACTACCGCTCCTCTTATGGTACGTGTTGTCAATTATGTGACGGAAATCATGAAGAATTAAAATGTTACTTTTTAAATTATACTCCCCACTATATAGACCCATTGTTTTCCTGTAGCCTTAAGAGGGGCGAGAGTAAAAATAATCCGTATCTCTCCCTCGAATGTTCTCAATCGTCCCTTCTAGATGAAATGCTTCTGGAAGAATTCTTTCAGCTAGAAGAACTAATTCTTCGATGGATAAAAGAACTTGAGAAGGACATAACTAATTCATCTCGAGACAATATCCAAGAAGAATTATTGAGCTCACATTCGGATAAAAACAACATCGTCGCTCCCGAAATCACCTCTAACTCTTGCGAAGACTTGAGCGATAGTCGTCCTTGTGTCGATTGTGCCGTGAAGTACTCCCCATCGACTTCCGTCGATGCATACATAGACCTGAGTGATTCGACATACACCTTTTCAACGAGAGCCCGGATAAGGGTTGGACTTGTCCACCTACATTTAGCATAGGAATCACCCTTTTCGATAACCTCTTGCATTCTCGTCTAAATCTAGGGCAACTTAGGTATCTCAGGCACTTTGGTGTTGTTCCATCCAGTAAGGAACCACCCGATCCGGGTAAATTCCTTGAAAATAGACGAATCTTCATAAACAGCTTCTAGGCACGGGGCCGTGTCCAGGTCAGCACACCCCCGTGTCCACCAAAAGGTTCCCGTATGACTTTCGGTCAGAATACGAACAAAAAGTGTCAGAATCTTGTCTGCACACGGGGCCGTGTCCAGCGTGCTGTCGTTTTCTATAAATGCAGCAAGATTCCTGCACATTTGGACCATTCCAAAGACAGAGATTTGGTGGGATCTTCACACATACCATCCTAGGTATATTCTAAAGAAGGTTCCCAACAACCATCTTGTCTTTTCTACTTTTGTCCATTGCCTTCTTCTTCATTTTTACCTCAAACACCTCCATTAGAGCTTGAAATCACCATGGTTTCGAGATTTATTGTGATATTTGTTAGATTTTTATTCAAGGAATATTGTTCAAAATAAGTTTTACAACACTGTTTTAGGTTATTTCTGCTTAAAAATGCTTCAAAAGTCAGAAAAGTAATTTAAAACTCCAAGATTCCTTGTTTCAAAAATCTGCAGAAAGGTGAACACAGGGTCGTGCTCAGTGAGCATGGGGCCGTGTTCGAGGTACTGTTTCACTAAAATGAATTCTTTTCGGTTTGTTTTCTTAGAATGTCGAGCAGAAACAGAGGAACATCATCATCACATTCAAGAAACAACCGACAAGGGAGAAGGTCAACGGTAGAAGACTCTCTCGTCAACTATGTCTATGCCTTGAGAGAGGCCATAGACGAAATGACGGGAGTTGAGGAAGCTCTGGTCGACCGTATCAATCATTTATCGGTGGGTCTAGAAGGGTGTCTTAGGGAGGTCAACCTTTTGCACCAAAGGTTGAATTTCCTTGCTTCCCCTCCTTTGGTACCAATCATTACACAAAGGGCATGGAATGTGGTACCAGAAGTTATCATACCGGCCGAGTGGTACGCCGTGCATGCAGAACCCCCTCGAGACATACTCCCCGGGGTCCCGGTCGCCGCCGCTCCTCCCCCACAAGATGTTAAGGAAAATGAGCCCGCCTTCTTCCTCCCAAAAGAGATAGAGGAATGGCTCAACGACATCTAGGGGACACCTCTCGGCTCCGAGTTCGACAATGCCTAAGAAATACCGGGAAGCTATTTTCGAGCTTTTGATATTCCTATAATAAGGGTAGAACTCGTTAGGATGCTTTTATGTATCACTTGACCTAACTATCTTAGGAAATTTCTTTTTAACTTTCTATCTTTCTTTATTTTTCTAGGACCTTATTGTAATTCTCTCTATTAATGAATGATGGTTTTCAAAATTATTTGGTGTTTGGATGATGTTGTAATGGGTAAAACACACTTGGATGGTGAAGGATACTAAGGGAGACTTGAACCAACGCCCCATGCACAAAAACAGAGCCTCCCGAACATTTTTCTTCATTACAGCAAGTTTAGCACGGGCCGTGTCCCGCCAACACGGCCCCGTGCTCAAGGGTCTACAGAAAAACGCCCAGTTCAGGTAACTGGACACGGGGCGTGCTCGTTGAACACGCCCCCGTGCCCAGCCTTCTGTTACATTTTGTTATCTTCTGTTACTGGCAGTCTGAACACGGGGTCGTGCCCGGTCACCACGGCCCGTGTCCAGGTGCCCAGTAATAGAAAATTTTTGTTTAACACACCTTTTTACACATTCAATCAACCTAAAAACTTATTTTTGGGACACATTGAGGACAATGTGTAATTTACGTGTGGGGGGATGCTAAAACCTTGAATTTTGCAAGTCCTAATCATAAGCCTTACACAAAACTCTATTGGAACCGCTAAACACCCCAAATTTTTTCAAAAACTTTTCATTTTTTTTACTTGTCTTGGTTAAAATTGGGAATAACAAGTTCTAAAAAGGTTATATTTTTATAAATTTACAACCGATAGCGTCATGATAAAAAGAACCAACATAAGAAAATTACGAAACGGCTTGACAAATCTAGTTAAAATTTGATTATATATACTTGATCACATTAAAAACCCATTCCCACAAAAAGTGAGTTTTGAGCCTTTATTGAGCATACATATACACATCTTTAAACTAAATGCTCATTTTTCGTTTCTTGTGTAAATAGCCGCTTGGTTTCTTATGACTCTAGAACTTGCCATGACGATACATTCCCGGTCCTTATCAACTTAAACCCGAGTAAGTAAATGATGGAGGCATTAGGACTAACCCTTTTTATTTCAACACCATTATTTTTCTTTTTTTACCACTTACCCAAAATCCCCCTAGTTAACCCCTTTGAGCCTAAACCTTTTCATTTCTAAACCCAAATCAAACACCCTTTACCCACCAAAACCCTTTTTCATTTTAAACCCTTTATTTTAGTACAAAGCTCGGTTTTCTTGTGACATCTTTATCAAAAAAAAATGATGAAGTTTAGCAATAAACAAACAAGTTCATCAAAAGAAACTTTGTTTGAAAGATGCTTCATTAAAATAAAAAGTCACAAAAAAATGTTTTACGAAAACCGACGCTTTTTACGCCTTTCGCCCTTTTCTACTAACCACTAACCCAAAACCACATACCTTTAACCCAAGCCTAACCCTTCCCCAAAGTCCTCTTGATATTTACAAAGGTTTATTGTTAAAAAAGAGGAGGATTGATTGCTTGGCAAGCATATGGTAGAAGTAAGTTCCATGCCGGTCTCGAGTGTTTCACAAAAATACATCTTCGGCCGAGTGTTGAGTGATCCCCCGTGAGATATGTGAACTTGTATATAAATGGAATTTTAAAAAGGCATGTTATGCCCAAATAAGTAATTTCTCTTGTGAAATGTTCCAAATAAATCATAACGAATAGGATTGTAAATAACATAAAAATAAAACCTAATAAAGATCTTGGAATCCCAACACTCTAGACAAGCCCAAAACTTCTCTTCTACCCATTCCATTTGGGTGTGTAAGCCACAAAATAAAGAGTTTTGCTTGAGGACAAGCAAAGATTCAAGTGTGGGGGTATTTGATGTGTGTAAAATGCAACATATAAATTACATCAAATGAGGCATAAAACTAACCCTTTTTTAGTACTAATGTTGGAAAAAAAGTGTGCTTTTGTCTTCCTTTTGTATTTTCAGGGTTAAATGAGCTTAAATGAACAAAAGAAGCAAAAATACAGCCAAATCTAACAATAATACAAGAAAAGGAATAAATGTGGCATGTCCGACCCCTCGACAGCATCTTCCCAAGCAAAAACAAGACATCAGAAGGCTGAACACGCCTCGTGCCCATCGGACACGGGGGCGTGCCCAAGTGTCTGCAGAAAAGACAAAAGTGTAGAAGCTTTTATTTCCCAACACGGGGGCGTGCCCAGCGGACACGGGGCGGTGGTCAACGCTAAGATTCGCAGAATCCAAGCAAATCTTGATAGTACATATACGCTTCTGCACACGGGGCCGTGCCCAGCGGACACGGGGGTGTGGTCAACTAATGCAGACAAACTGCAATTAGTGAAGAAAGAGAAGATGGGTGGACACGGGGCCGTGCCCAGCGGGCACGGGGCCGTGTCCGGGCTTCTGTGCAGGCTATAAATAGAGGTGCTTGGTTCATTCCAAAGGCATCCCTTGACAAACCAGTACTAAAAGCTCTTGTGTCCTTGGACGACCTCGGTATCTTACCAACGCTATACTACGCTCACGATGGGTGCACTTGCCCATATGTGTGTTTAGTATTAGTAAAATATCGTGTTTTATAAATTTAAAACTTGACTAAAGTGTTAAAAAGGGCTTAAAAATATAACTAAAAATATATCACACCTAACGCACATCAAAAACCAAAAAGAGTTTGTGTAAAAAGAGGAAATGATAGTACATCAGCTAAACAGTTACAGTATGGTAAAGATTTGTAATGTTTTAAAAGCGTTAAGCAGTCTTACTGATGATATGCCGATAGGTTTTTACACACTTAGTAGACTTTTCGGGAGATAAACATAAAATCACAACTTGCTTATTTCGTGGGGAACATCTCTCGGATATATAGGTAACCCCTGAAATCTTGTTTGAAAGACTTTCTATTTCTGACATACTAGGTCTATGTGCTTGATGATATCTGGGGTATTATACCAGGACTTCTGATTTTGCGAAAACAACAGCCTAGTCCTCGTATAATACTCTGCATTGCTTTAAATTTTTAAAGCCTCCCCTCAGCATAAAAAATGATGAACATTGTTAAATGCTAATCATGTGCTGTTGAAGAAAAGATCCCCAAACGGGACACACTGAAAGTCGAGCCATCATCTCTATGTCTGAACGGAAATTCTAACCTGAGCTCTCATGGCCTCGCATTACCCGTTACAGATATCATTATTGAACGTTCACCTGTAAGATTGAATATAGAAGTCTGGATACGAGAGTATATTATGAGGTGGGACACGCGTATAAGTTAAGATCTTAAAACACCTAAATCATATCCTGAATAGTTGAAATTTGTGTGAAAATTTAAAAGGATCGGTATATCGGCAATCTAAGTGAATTGTTTAATTCTTAGTGTGTAATCAAGCTCAACGGTACTTGTAGCTTGTCAGCAGCTGATATGATCCTCTAACACGCTCACCAAAAATATGTTTGTAAATAGTTTCATTTACTCTTTACTTTACTGCATTTCATTTTCAGTTTAGCATATAAACCCAAAAAGATTTCATTATGTTCTAGTTTAAACTTTCTTAAAATCTAAAAAAGATTTTACATTTCTGCTTTAGTTTTTCGACAAACCAAGGTGGAAAGCGGATCTTCAGATTATGAGAAGTGAAGCGAAACAGGTAGATTCTGAATTGGACGACAGGGTTGGAAGCTAATCTTGAAAAATTTTGAAAATTAAAAGTCAAAACAGGTTCATTAAGTTGACACTTGAACAAAATTTCAGAAAAATGTTTGAAAAGTTTGAACAAAAATGTCAGTTGTTCTGTTTCGGGTCAACCAAGGTCATTAACTTGGACTTGGTCAATAAATTAAGTGCCTAGGGTCATTAACTTGGACCTAGATACTTAAGTGGATTTCTAAAAAATGACTAAATTTGATAAAACGGCAAAAAGTCAATAGGTCAAAACATCAAATGTCAAAGAGGTGTTTGGATCGGATGACAATCCGATCGGATGGCAATCCGATCGGATGGCAATCCGATCGGATGGCAATCCGATCGGATGGCCATCCGATCGGATGGCCATTCGACACTTGGTCATGTCTATAAATAGTGGTCAATGGTCTTCAGTCAACCTTTTCAAACGAACGACCTTCCGACACTCTCCCAAACACTCTCAAACTGTTCTTGTGATTTTCACATTCTTGTTTTCCACATTACATTGGATTGTTGGCACACTCAACCTTCACAATGGGAAAGGTAAGTTTTCTGATTTTAACCGCAAAATTTGATTTTTTTGATGATTATATGTGTGACGGCGACTGTAAGTGTTAGAAATCTAGATCTAGGCTTGATTAGGATGTTTTGATTCAATCCAAACATAGGGTTTTGTTCACGGGCCTTAGATCTATAGATTCACCGAAAGAACTTGATTGAAACATGTTAGATTTGGAGATTTGATGATCTATAGGTGTCGGCAGTCGGTACATATAAAGTCAAATTAATCTCAAACTAGGCTGAGTTAGAGAAATTTGAACATAGGGTTTTGTGTTTCGGCGAAAACTCTACGTGAAAACATGTTCAATTTTGTGAAAACTGTTAGAAAAATTTTGATGTTCATAGGATATTCAAAGTGTTCTTCATGATCAGTTGATCGAGTGGCAGTTCGATCGGATGGCCATCCGATCCAATGCACTTTACATGTTTAAAATTTTTCTAAGGGTTGTCTTGATTTTTGTGCCTTATCTGTTAACAAGTTGTTTTGGAAAGTTTGGCAATCCTATCGGATGACAATCCGATCGGATGGCCATCCGATCCAAAAGACACATCCAATGATTGACTTTTTCATAAGCTCAAATTGATTGTCATTTTGATCGAATGGCAATCCGATCGGATGGCCATCCGATCCAAAACACACTATGACATGCCTGTTCTTCATTGTACTAACTTGTCAATGATCGAATGGCAATCCGATCGGATGACAATCCGATCGGATGGCCATCCGATCCATATCACTCACTCACATGGTTGACTTGTCAAAGATGCTGAATTGTCTATCACATGGATCGAGTGACAATCCGATCGGATCGCCATCCGATCCAAAATGAACCTGACTTGTGTTCTGATCTTGTTATGAGATGACTCATCTGATCGGATGGCAAACCGATCGGATAGCCATCCGATCCTCAGTACTCAGTACTATATAGAGTGAACTTTCAAGTGTTAGAAAATTTTGAAGTTTTCAAAATTTTTGTCACTTTTCACTTCTTGTCTCAAACTTTGTGCAAACACTAACGTTGTTTATTATTGAAGACAAGAGCATCAGATTGGCATCATTCTCACAACATTTACTGTATTTTGGAAGAACATTATACAGACATAACACCGTTTAAAGACATGGCGAAGTTTTTATGGGAGAGTAGGATTAACAAGGCTTTAACTGATCAAACGACAGTATACGAATCTCATGTTAGAATGTTTTGGAAATCGGCAAGGTATGATGAGAGTACAAAGATGATACATTCGGCAGTTCAAAAGAAAGATGAGAATGATAAGGATGTCGATATAGAAGTTAAGTTTGATGTGGGAGATTTGAGACGAGCTTTGGACTTAGGAGATAATGATAAGGACCCTACTATAGTTCCTGAAAGATTGTGCAAAGGTCTATGGTTTAGAATGGGGTTTACTGGACATGTAAACGGCCAATATCTCAAGGCTATGTTTAGCAAACCATATAAATTCTTAGTTCACTGCGTGATACATGCTTTATCACACCGAAAGGGAGCTTACAACGAGCCATCAGATTATATCATGAATATCATTACTTGTTTGGTGCTCAATAGGCCTTATAATGTCTCACAAGTAATATTTGATCATATGGTAGACAATATCAGGGGTGAGAAGTACATTATGTACCCCAGGTTCATCAAAATGCTTATTGATGATCAAGTGAAAGACCTTCCTAAGGATTCTGAAGATGAATTAGATCTACGTCATATGACAGCTGAGACTTTGGGAAGGTTAACTCAATATAAGCTGAAGAAAGATGAAACTGGAGCCAAGGGCTAAGAGAATGATCTGTAAGATTGACAACAGAGATTACATAGCTCCTGAAAATGATGCTTGGAGGCATGAAAACAACAATTCAGAGAACGAGAATGATAGATTAAGTGGAATGCATGAGAAGAAGTTAAGATACTGGTTTGTGAAGGATGGAAAGAGGAAGAGAACACCTAAGGCCTCTCCAACTGTGATTGCTCCTAAAGTTTCAACACCAAAGATTGTTGTTAAGGGTATAGTTGAAAGGGGGAGTTATAAGAAAAGTTAGAATTATTAAATGTTACATCTTTCTAATGAATGTTTTAATACTTGTTTTGCAGGGCCTTCAAAGAAATCACCACCAAGGTTGGTGGATGAGCCAGTGCTTGATCCAACAGATGTTATACAACAAGGTGTTGGTTTGATGAAAGAGTCACTGGAAAGCTTTCTAAAGAAGAATGAAGAGGCAACAGTTGTACATGCTCAAGGCTCAAGTGTTGAAAAGATTGACGAAACTTCTGCAAAGCATGTTCAAGCAGAAAGTGTTAAAGAAAAGGAACCTGAAGGTGCTGCACATACTGATTCAAGTGATGCTGATGATGAATCTACAGAAACAGAATCAGAGATTGAAAAGATAGGTGTTGGGAAGGTTCAGTTGAAAAAGAAGCCACTGAAAAAGAAAAAAGAAAGGTTCTGATGAAGAGGATGAGACGTATATTCCTACTCCACAAGCTGAGAAGAAGACGCTTAGAAAGAAACGTAAAGCTGTCCAATCTTGAGTTATTCCAAGAAGCGTCAGAGCTAGAAAAGGGCCAGCTTCAGCACCTCAAGTCCAAAGTGGTAAAGGTCCTGTGTTTGTGACTCAGGAAGTTCAAAGTGAAAGTATTCCTGAAGCTGAGGTTCAGAATGTTGAAAAGCCTGAGGCTGTGAAAGATAAAGTTCTAGAAAGCCCAGAGTATGAGAAAGTAGAAAATAAAGATGATGCAGAATCGTCAAATCAAAAGAAAACTACTCTTCCTGGTTTATTCGAAGGTTTTCCTAATGTTTAAGGTGAATTCACTGATGATATTCTTCCTGATGAAGAATATGATATGTTTCATGATGCAACAGTCAAAGATTTGAAAAAGAAAGTAAGTGTTCTGGAGAAAGAGAAAGCAAAAGCTGAATCTGAAAGGGATGAGTTAAAGAAGCAACTTGAGAAGATCATGAAAGTTAATGAAGAATTGAAATCAGTTGTGATTAAGCATGCAAAGAAGATAAAGTCTTTGGGTGAAGATGTGGATGACAATGCTAAGCTTTTTGAGCAACTATCATTAGAGATTTTTGATCTGCATGTGAAGAACAAGAACATGAATGATACTAATCAGACGCTGCATCAAATGTTAGATGATCTTCATGAAGCGTCTGCAAATGAAATCAAAGTATTGAAGTTGGAGATTGAAGCACTTAGAGCAGACAAAACAGTGAAAGATGAACAGCTTAACATGTTATATACTGTGATGGAACATCATCTTGGTATCAATGTTCAAGCTATCTACAACAACTTGGAAATCCAAAGGGTTGAGGAATGAAGGGCCCAGAGAGAAAAAGAGTTGGTTGAGGAAGCAACTAAAAAGAAGAAAGATGTGATTGTCGAAACTCAAGAAGCTGGTGGTTCTCCAAGTCAACCTGGTGTTGATGTTGAAATGGAAGATGCTGTGAATGTTGAGGAGGAGCATATGGAAGTGGATCAAGATCAAGGTTTTGTTCTTGTTGGTGATTCAGGGTGTCTATCTTATAACTTTGAAGATATAATTCGTTTAGTGAAAGTTGAACAACGTAAACGAAAGATGAGAGAACCTGAAGTGAAGCTATTATGTTGGAAATAAGAGGAGAAAGTAGAGGAAGAGGTAGAAGATGAAGAGTTGAAAGAGATCTTGGATGCGGTTGACAACTATGATCCATCTTGGGATGATTACAAAGAAGATGATGATGATCAAGGGTCAACAGGTTTATTAATTGTGAATCCCTCTGTTCAACAGAAGGTTGATGATTTTCTTAACGATGAGATCAATGAACAGGAGGTGGATCAGCACCAGGAGTCTTCTTCTTCTTCTGGAAAGCAGCATACTGATCAGGTATTCCTCACACAACCAACTGTTATGTACTTAAATGCTCTAGTTGAGGGGGAGTTGGAGATTCCTAGATCGAGGGCTGAGATGTTAGAAGAGCTGGGGTTAGAAGATGGGAACTTTAAGTTTGATATTGAAGATGAAATCCCATCATCGCCAGAGAAAGAGTATGAGTTTAAGTATGCCTTTGAAGCTGATAATTTTGATCATGTGGAAATTGAAGAGGGGTCAGATACATCAGAAGAAGATACGCTCTTTCATTACTCTGGAGTTGATGAGACAATCCCAACTCTTGCTGAGATGTTCAAGGAACAAAATGAAGACGAAATAAGAAGAAAAGTGGTCGAAAAGATAACAACTGAAGGGATTCCGAAAGTTGTTCCACAAGAGACTCTATTGGAGGGCAGGAAGAATTGGTTTAAGGTGATGCCCAAGGAGAGGAGGTTGAGGAGACCTCTTCAGTATTTCACGCATAATGCTGATATATCTCTGGGAGATATCTTATCATGGGGTTATCTTGAGGATCTGCAAGTTTATGCCATTAGACGGGAACATGGAGTACAGTACTTTGAGTTTCTGGCAGATATTCAAACACTCCCGTGGTGGGATGTTGAGGAGTTAGTGCAGACAAAGAACATCAAACAGTTCTACTATGGCTTAGATGTGAAGCAGCATGATCAAAGGTTGTGGAACTACATCAAATTGCAAGCAAAGAATAGATTTCCTGACTTGAAGCCTCAATATACAAAGAAAGATATCAAGATTGATCCAGTTACAAAGGAGAAAGATATTACTTTGATTATAAAGCCGCCGAGATGTCTGAAAAACATGCCGCTACGTGCAATGGAGCAGGATTTCTATGAAGATTTTCAAGGTTGGATGTACAACCAGAGCACAGCGGAAGCGGTGATTTCTCTATTTAACAAGAAAACTGGAGAGTCGAGGAGGATCAGTGTGTTGGATCCTATGTGGTTAGTAAACTAATCAAAGAAGGATATTGACTGTCTATTCTACAACAAGATAGTGTATGAAAAGCCAGACAAAGTTCAAGCTCAACAGTATCAGAAGTTAGTGAACTTGTGCTATGCGAAAGATATCAATTCTGGTAGATATTGGAATTCGAAGTTCAGAGACTTGGAGATAGATGAATTCTTAGAGAGATACAAGCGCAGTCAAAGATTCAAAGAGATTTCTGATAGAGCTGCTGTGGTTGGAAGACGAAAGCTTATGAGACCTCCACCAACCAACCAGACACCAATAGAGAAAGAAGAAAACAAGATCCCATGATGGGATAGAAAGCGCGATGGTGATCTTGAATATCAAAAGTACTGGAATGAAGTTGGTAGGCCTTTAAGACGAAAGATGTTGGCAGAACGAAATGAGAAACGAAGACAGAAAGCGAAGGCTAGAAGACGCAGCAGGAAGACAACTTGAAGACTATGCAGGAAGGAACTACAGCTACATCCAAGGGGGAGTCTGTTAGTACATATGTCTGTAGCTTCCGTCTGCATCGAGTCTTATGTATTTTGTCCTGTTTATGTGTTTTGTATATGTATGCATTTATGTGTCTAGACAAATCAAGGAAAGGCGCGTAACTGTCAAAAGTGAAATCTGTTGGATGACAAAAGTCATCCGAACGGGTGACACCCTCTCCTTCCCTGATTGCCTATAAATAGGAGGTTAGGCTTATTTGTTTAGAACTTTTGGCTGATTACTGAGGTGAAGCTCTGTCGGTCTGACTTTCATCTGGAACTTTTGTACTTTCACACTTATGCAATGAAATCAGACATGTTAAGCGTTGATATTGTCGTTGTTGATTCTCAGACATTATCGAGGGATTCCGCACCTCGATTCTGATCAATTCCACCACGTTCTACTCGAACAGATCCTGTGAAACGGCCTAACAAGAACTATGTTCACACTTAACCACGAGACTGCGTTGTATAGTATGCGCGACACATGTTCAGCGAACACGTGAAGTCAAGAGATGTGATCCCTAGCAACCCCTGTCCACGACAGGTGCTGAGTCTAGACTATAGTACTATCTTTGCTAGAGGCGGTATAGTGTAACACTGTATAAGCATAGTACAAGCATTCAAAGTACACGTATAGTATGTTGGGGTGGTTAGCGTTAAAAAGTGTTTGGGTTGTGTGTTGTTGTGTTTTGATAGAGAAGTATGTAACACCCAACAGTGCGTTAAAGGAAAATGGGTTTGAGTATATTCACAGTGCTTGTTTAAACAAGTAAACACAACTTGATTGGATTGAAGGGGGGCGTTGGAGTTAGCCTGAGCATAGAATAGTAGCTTAAGCGTTGAACAGTGCGTAAACAGAATGTCGGATGTGCTGAGTGTCGAATGGTGGTTCGAATGGATGGGATTCCATTCGAACGGATGGTCATCCGAGTGGATGACCATTCGAACGGATGGCCATTCGAATGAGTGTGTGTTGTTTTCGAAAATTGTTAAAGTTCGAAGTTTGATCAAATCGTTTTGAATCAGAAATTAGTATGAGTGACAGGTCACCTGGTCGAATGGTTATCCGATCGGATGGCCACTGGAGTGGGCAAACTGTTATTTGCAAAACTTTGTAAAATTTCTAAGTAAAAAGTTTGAAGTTTTAACGGAGACGGCGTGATGATGTGTCAAACAACGGAAACACACACAAGTCCAGCTCAGTCGGTCGAATGTTCTCATTCCCTTCGATCAGACTTACTATTCTTGATGAAGTTTCATGTTCAACCCGTAAGTCGGCCACCTCTCTGGTGGAAATCTGTTTTCAAGCCGGCTCTCAACTAAGGATTGAGCAGAGAGTCTGAATGAACCCATACCTCATCGGTTTTCGTGTGAAAGTTGAAGAAAAGATGAAATCAGTTGAAAAGTGTTGAAATCTTGTTGAGATTTGGTTGAAAAGTGTGGAAATCATTTAGATCTAAACCAATATTGATGAATAAGATGATCCTTAACCATTTGCCGGAGCAAAACGGTAGAAACCACCCTCAAGAGGTCCAAATCAGTGATTTCAGAGAAAAAGGGAGTGTTTGTGTGTGATTTTGATGGAGAAGATGATGTAGAAGTGATTAATGATGATTGTACAAGAATTGAGGGAAAATACTTACAAAATAGCCTTGAATCATGATGAAAAGTGTCTGAGAGTGACTTGAGTGCGGGTGGTCGGATGGAGGTGTCAAATCAGTGAAAGGGACGTGTACGGGTAGTATTTATAGGCGTGAGAGAGAGACTTAAATCGGTGCATGCGAGGGTTGTTCGGTCGAATGAGTTGTCCGATCGGATGTCCATTTGGACACCCGTGTTGTGCGAGTTAGTTTTCCAACTTTCGTTTCGTGCGTTAAGCGTTGAGTTGCGTTTAATCGAGTTGCGAGTATGCGTTGAGCGTGTAAGCGTTGCGTTGATAACCACATAACATTCAAACAATTAATCACATAAATAACACACATAAACACATAAGCTAAAGGCATAAAAGTAATCCGTGTTTCGAGTTTGCGTTGAGATTGCGTTGCGATAGCGTTTAGTATAAACAAGCGATAAAATGCGTTCAAATAGTAAGCGTTATAAATAGCGTTTAGTTGCGATAACTGCATTTTGAATAAGCGTTGTAATAAGTTTTTTAAAATGCGTGTTGAAAACATAGTTTAATTCGTTTGCGATAATCGAAACCTCGGGAGTACAAGTAATTAAGCAAGAAATGCCAGATGCAAATAATGACCCGGAAAGTCGGGTTATTACACTTAAACTAGTGGCTTGGCTCTGATACCACCTTCTGTCACAACCCCCGACCCCACCCTGGGAGCAGGAGTCGCGAGCCAGTTAGATGGTATCAGTGTTTATTAATTACGCAGCGGAAAATTTTCATCAGGACCGTAGTTAGGAAATAGATATCAAATTTTCAAAACACCATATTTTATAATAAACAAGTGGGATAAAACCCATGTTTCGTTTACAATCCATTTATAGGGATAAACCCTAATTATTGAAAATATAATCTCCTTTTTATTTAGGTAACTTTTATAGCCACTTCTTTAAGCCTTCAGTGCTCTCCAGCTGGCTTCTATTGGCTTTACACTAAGTTACCTAAAACACGTTTTTAAAAAGATTTTATCAACAAGAAATACTAGCGAGTGCATCCTAGTTTAATCAAAACAAGTGCCTATAACTTTACAGTATTAAGATTTACAATGTTTATATATATATATATATATATATATATCCAATTATTCAATATAGCATTGCTACTGGGCAACCTTTGTCCCCCATGCTTGCGGTCATGCTACTATTCGCAATAGTAACGAGTGTCAAGTAATGTATACAAAACCCCACATACTGATGATAATTGTAGAATTACAAAAACTTAATCACTGTAAGTATTTTAATAAACGTTAGGGTTTTGTAAAAGATTTGAAACAATGGCTCACAAACAGTGAGAAAAGGAGAATAACTCACAAAAAGGGTTTACAAAAAAAGATTGTACTCACTTTGTAGACTTAGGAAATTCTACGGGCTTCCTGGTAATATTTCTGGATTATTTCCTTGAGTTTCTATAAAAAAACTTACAATGCACATGTGTTAGTAAGATAACCCAAATCACATTAGCCGTATAACACGAGACAGAACTCCAACAAACGGAGTCAGGCAGAGCCTTGACATGCGTTACAGAGTCCTAGATCAATCGAGCAGAGTATCGACTTAGTGTCCAGGGGTTAAAATACTTACAACGGGGCAGAGCTTCGTGTTTTAGGGGTATTATACCCGTTAGAATTCGTCTATATGTTTGAGAGAGAAAGAAAATTCTGAACGAGTAACAACTGTGGCCTCGGCCTCCTTTTATAGGGTGATCAGGGGGCGGCTCGCACCCCATGACCCACCACTCTTTCTCCTTCGCGAACCGCCAGCCAAGTAGGCTAGGGTCTAACTTTGGTGAATCGACACCGTAGTTTCAACACGCACAGGGACACGTGGCTGCATCGGGTTCCGCCATCTCAGGGGATGTCGCGCCCCGCGACTCGCCTTGGGGACTCTCTCACCGCCCGCAAGCGAGGTGAAATTATTATTTTATTTGATTTTTATATTAAGTAAGGTTATTCGGGTCCGTTTACGAGTATACGGGGTATAACTAAGGCGTTTAGGGGTGTTTTTCGAGGGTTGTTATAGAGATTGTCCAATGATATCAAATATAGAATCATCGGATAAATCTCGAGAGAAGTTTAAGAATAACGAAAAAGAGAAAAAGAAAGGAGAAAAGCCCAAAGAATGGAAAGTAAAATTATCACAAGGGCAGAAAGATAGATTGAGAAAGAAAAGAAAGAAAGTTGAGAGTATTTAGAGAAAATTTTGTGCTCAGATAGAGCAGTTGATTCAGATAAAAGTTCTGAAGAATTGTTTTACTCTGCAAAGAGTGATCATTCAAGTAAAACGAAATCATCAGATACAAATCTAAGGACAGAAGAGAGAACAATGGAAAAGAAAATTGTTCATCAAACAGTTGAAAAACCAAAGAACGTTTGATTTTCAGATGAAATATCTATCAAATTGTTTGTTGATATGAGAGAGTGTGAATGGACTGTTGTTTCATATGTTGATGACTTTGGTCAATCTAAATCCGATATGGATTGGGTTCCAATTCTAAACTAATTATAGTTAATTTACATGTGCAAGATAACCAGGCTTTAAGCAAACGTCTATTCAGAAGCAATGGTTGTTCGTGCAGAGTTTGAGAAGACATATAATGGAAATGAGATAAAAAGGTTTAGTATACCACACAAACAAAATGGTAGCTTGTGTTCGCATTCGTAAAACTTTATTTTTTGGTTAACATGGAAGATTTTTATTTTCGATTTCGAAAAGATGTTTTCAATTTTAGGGGGATAAAAAATTTTAAAAATTTGCAAAATCAAAACTCTGTAAAATTGAAAAACATCATTTCAAAATCATTTTAGATAGATAAAAATTTTCAAAAAGCCAAAAACAATAGAAAATCTTAAAATGTCAAAAACATTGAAAAATAAAAATGAGATTATTTGTGCGAAAAGATGAAGGATGGTACATCAATGGACTATCAATGCATGCTAAAGATATGTAATGTTCAAAATGGTTAAACAATCTCACTAAAGATGTGTTGATAGAGTCAGGTAGAGTAGTAGTTTTGCGAAAATGATACAAAGTTAAATAAAAAAGCCTAGTTCTAGTGGGAAACGCGGTTGAAAGCATAGTACTTAGTTTTGTACTTCGTGACTGTGTACCTACTCGGTAATTGCTGAATACTGAAAAGCATAAAAAGCACTGAGTTTGTGAACTTTCATAGCCAACTGAAAAAGTCACCGTGATTGTGTTTTAATTTGCAAAGATTTAAACTTGTTTTATTTCTTTATTTTGTTTAAGAATTGGACATCTTCTGCGTATACAAAAGTACCGAACTGGATGTTAGTGCCTAAACGTTTCTGCTTTATTTTACTTGGTGTTTCGCTTAAATCTTGGATGACCTCTGCGTACATGGGAATATCGAACTGGTGATTAAGAGTTAAACAATTTCAACTTGTTTTTATTTCTTATTTTGTTTAAACATTGGACTTTCTCTGCGTATCGAAAGATCGACCTGATTGTTAATGTTTAAACCATCTGCGTTATTTTTACACAAATCATAGTTGATGAAAGTTTAAAGACATTATTTGAGTCAGTGTATTACATGATGAGGGGATATGCTAATATCATGGGGTCCATAAGAACTTAGTGCAAATTAATGTATCTTAACGTATTGGTAAGCATTATGAAAGTTTCTAGTTTGAGTTTAAGTGGATAAACAATATCGACAATCGATGTGAATTGTTTAAACTTAGTGTTTCATAAAGATCAACGGTGCAGCTGATATGTGTCAGTAAATTTGATTTGAACCTCTGGCACGTTTTCTCACAAAAATACAAACTGTAAATATTACATTTCAGTATGTTTACATTTTTGCATTCGATATACAAAATCCAAAAAGATTTTCTTTCAAAATATTCCATTGAAACCTAATAATGTTGAATGTGATCCGGACCAACGAGACTATTGAAACAATGTTTGTGTGTGGAATGTGTGTGTATACCTAAGAGCCAAATCTTAGAGATATGAAGTATAGTTCAACCAGAATGAATTAAAACTGAGCATTACAGATTTCTAAGCTATGTTCAAAGGGGAGTCTGTGACTGCATATGTCCATAGCTAAGAATCTTGACAACAAGTTTTGAAGATGCTGGAAGATTGATCAAGAGTGCAGATCAAGACTGCGGCAACATCCAAGGGAGAGACTGTTAGTGCATATGTCTGTTGCCTACGTTTTGATGTAATAGAGCTAGATATTGTTATATATGAGTTATGTGTCTAAAACATGCTCATTCGTACAGATGTAGTACATTCGCACGGATGTAGCTCAGCACGGATGAGCAGGTTCGCACGGATGTAAGTCAGGTATGTACGAATGTAATCTTTAGTCCGCACGAATGTAAATGTCTATGAATTGACGTGTGGAAGAGTGTTAGTGGTAGGATTCAGCGGACTATGAGGCGAAACGCTGTCAAAATTGTACCAGGACTGTGAATTATATAGAAACATAGAAAATTGTGAAATCTTGTGTTTCGACCTATTTCCGATGGATTCCTCACATCCGACATAGGACTAGATATCTCCGTAAATGTTAATGTCGATCTCAAACGGTCCTACATCCGCCACTACACATGGTAATGTGATGCAGCGCAGAAGCAATAAAACAGTAAGATAAAGTCTTAAAATAAAACAATAAGATAAATCTTAAAAGAAAGTTGATTAATTTCTGAATGTATAAACCATCACATACAAGCTTTTTATAGCTTTTTTTTCTAAATTTGGCACATTTGCCAATTTTCGAAATTACAAACCGACTGAAATAAATTAAAATTAACACCATAAATAAAGACACAAATCACGCTAATCGTTGATTTATCGCTATGGATAAAATGAAATTATGGAAGATCAAAAAATTGGGGGAAATCTTTGATTGAAGAAATTTAAGTCCTATATCAAGGAATACAGGCATGGCAACCGGGCTAAATCACCAACGCTTGTTTGCCATGTGAGTCATCCTGTCGAGACCTTTCCGCTGCCTGCTTGTGAGCCCATAACTCCAATTGTAACCCAAGTTACGCGCGGTTAAAGTTTTGGCCATTTATGCCGCACTTTCCCTATCATGCTTATGTCATCAGCTTTTTACAGCTGCCGTAAGGGGCCGAAAAACACCACTTCGAATTTTTTTTTCAAAATTTTTACGGCTGTCTTTTCTAACATTTTAATCCAGGGGTGTGAAAAACATGGGGGCAAAACTCGCACGGGAAGGCCGAATTTTCTAAGTTCTAACAACTCGGTAGAGTTTTCCCTTGATCTTAATTCTATATAAATATATATATATAGGGTCAACATTTAGGGAAAACAGTGAAAAGTGTGAGAACGGTGAGAACGCTTATGGATCGTCAGATCAAGACAATCTATGGACTAGATTGGCCCGATGGCGTTTTCATAAATAACATCAATTTTATTACGTGGACGCGCTTCATTAAGGGTAAAAAGGTCTTTAGACTTCTCTACCTAAAACGCCAAACTCATGAATAAAACGCCATTACATTCCCACGTTAAAATACAAAGAACACATCATCCTAATCTAAACGCCAAACTTTGTTTTTAGACGATAAAGCAGAACAAAAACAGTAACTGAAACGACTGAACTTAATTAATACCATTTATTATAATAAAATCCCGCCTAAAATACGCGCCAAAAACATCCTATATAAACAACATCTTAGACCTTCCATTAAACACACCGAACCCAAAACGCCATATTTTACTATATACCATACCTCTTAGAAACGCCAAAAACCCAAACATCAAACACACAAAACCCAAAAATGCCATACTTTACTATATACCATTCTTCTTAGAAAATGCCAAAAAACCCAAACATCAAAGATTCCAACCGACGTTTCTTTTAGATACACTATTTTTCTTAGTAAAACGCCAAAAATGGCAAACATCGTTTCTTGTATATTCAATATTATTCTACGCGAAGTTTCGCAGAATGCATTGTTAGCTGAGAGGTGTAACTCAATAACATTTTGCTGCATGAGATGGCCAAATCTTCAAGAAAAAGATGCTGATGTCAGACTTATGTCATTTTATGTGCTTTGTTCTTGATGAATATTTGAATGACATGAAAATACGGATGACACTGATGAGTGAGTTGAAGATACAGATGAACTTCAAACAAAAAACTCACATCATTTTGTGCTTCCAAACGACCACAAAAAAGCTACTTCAATAACAAAAAAAATGAATCATACCAAAGTCAAACCGCCAGTGAAGATGTTTCAAAGAAGAAAGAGACTGGTGATAGTGAAGATTTGCAAGATGAATTGTTTCTATTTTTTTTAAATCTACTTTTTCAGTTGTTTGTTATGTATTTTTCAGCTAAGAACAAATACATTATTTCTATAAAATATATATATATATATATATATATATATAATAAAACGCCACACAGACAAATACTTGTGAAACGCCATCATGCCATAAAACGCCAAAAACTCCCAAACTATAATAAAATTACTTTGGACAAGTATTATTAAAAACTGAAAAAAAAAGTATAAAACAAGGTACAAGAGAATAGAACAAAGTGCCATATTTATCTAAACCACATTAAAAATACAAAACGGCAAAATCTCGAAAAGGTAACTACAAACAGTAAACTGAAATGATAAACATATGAAGTTGAACAAACTGTAACTACAAAATAGTAAACTGAAGCGACGGGAACTTTATTAATAACATTTATTATATTAAAAGCCATTCCATCGGAAATTGAATTTTTTATCATTTCAAAACGCCATAATTACCTGTTGAATTTATTTATCTTTGTAAAACGTCATAACTACCTGTCACTTTATAGACTGCATCCTACATGCGTCGGAAAAAAGTCATTATAAAAGTAGAACATGTAAACACAACTTAAACACTCTACGCATTATCTAAAACGCCACAAAAACAATATCTATGTGACACAAAAACGATTAATTCAACGATACAGATCTAAAAAAAGACCAGTAAAACGACAGGTAGTTATTGAATTTAACTAAACACCAAAAAAATCTTAGACGTAAAAAATGAATCAGTATTGTAACACACACATTGGGAAAAAGAAGATTAAAAAGACAAAAAAGCCCCTCGAACCCTGATTATATCCCGCGCCACGTGTTCCATCAGGATACGTTCTCAGCGTTCTCACACTTTAGTGCGTTTTCTCCTGATCCTGTTTCTATATATATATATATATATATAAGAAAATAGTAAAATGAGAACCACCTTGAGTTGTGAGAATAATGAAAACTAGGCCTTACAAATGGTTTTTCCAAAAAAATGTTTCTAAAAAATCTTAAAATAAAATCACTTGTTTCAACAAAAAAAAAAAAAAAATTAAAAAAATTTCGCATGCAAAGATTTACATCAGGTGTAAAAATAAATTTCATGGTCGTAACAAAATTTATATCAGGCGTAAAAAAACTTACATAAGGCGTAAATACCAACTCGACAATTTTTTTTATTTTACAGATATGTTTATAATATTATCATCTACGTTTGTGCAAAAAATTATGGTAGGGTTCATGCGGGAACCACCATCTATCACAACTCGTGGTTCTCACAACTCGTGGTAGTTCTTAATTGAACCGAATATATATATATATATTATACGATCCTCCTCGTTATGGTATCAGAGCCATGGAATCAAAGGAAGTTATTGTATGTCTTGTTTCGATACTTTAAATTTTAATCATGTTAAATTTGTTTAAGAAAAAGAGTACTATTAAAAATAGTACTAATGAGGAATATGATATACCTCAAGATTTAGATCTACTTAATAAATGGACTATACCTCATATAAATCCAAAGGTAATATATCAAATTGGAAGTTTTGATAATTAATAAACAAACATGTGGTAAAAACCACTGAAGAAACAGCTTCTATAAAAGATGAGGAAATGGTTATAAAGCTTTTAAACATGTCTGACATAAACAGATATAAAAAAGAGTTTAATTTTATGCATATTGGTTTAGTTCAAGTTGCTTTTAAACCTTTAACATTAAAAGGTTTACCAGAAAGTTTTATAGCTGTTTTACGAGATGCTCGTAATTTAAACTGGAAGCAATCATTAATGGGTATTATAGAAACTAGTCTGGCACATGGTCCAGTATATTTTAATGTTTATCCTGATGTTCATTTATCTTTAACTGATCAAAATATTGATGATGCTTTAACTTTATATGTTAAAACGCATGGTTATAATTATGCTGAAGGATTCTGAAGTTATATGTATATGTTATAGAATATATTATAGACTTCTTACCACTATGAATGCTAGATGCAAAAGGGTTGATAAATCTAGTGATGAAACTATTTTGATAGAAACAAATTATGGAAAATCTAATATTTCCATAAGAAGACCAGTTAAATGGGAAGAAATTACTTTTCCAGAAAATTGGGTTATTAATAGGGCTGTTAAAATACAACCACAAATAAATCATAAGTTAAGGAGATTAATAGAAACTCCTGAAGGAAATGTAGAAATAGAATTTGAAGAAGAAAGAAAAGATAGAAAACTTTTGAAATCTATTTCTTCCAAGTCTTATATATCACCTCTTGATTATAAAGTAGATTTACCTGAATCTTCTAGAGCTTCTACTTCTCAAATAAGAAATAGTAGAATAGAAAATCTTAATGTCAATAATAATAATTTAGTTTCAGGAATATACCAACCTGTTAGTGAGGATGATACGGTCTCACACATGAGTTTTAGTTTATAATGAATAAAGAAAAACTTGATTTTAGTAAAGGATCTGTCATAAGACAGAAAATATGTGAAAAATATAGACACCCTATTTGGCAACATTTTAAAGATTGGTTTTTAGAGTCATACTCTAGAGAAAAAAGATTTGAGATAGGAAGAGAATTTTATAAAGATTTGGAAGATATCCAGGAAATTATAGAATTTCCTGTTTGGTTTATAAATAAATACTCTTTAAAATATATTTCAGTTATTGAGAAAAATTATAAGTTAATTACAGGAGAGATAACAAAATCCATTTTTCCTCCTCAAAATGATTTTGAAATGACAAAAGAAAATGATGTTATTCATTTTGCTGCTTTTAAAAGAGCTTTAGGTAGTGGATGTATGACTGCTACTATTGCTCATGTTAATCATATTATACAACAGAATAATTATACAAATTTATGTCTGAAAAATTTATCTGAAAATCTTCAAGAAATAAATAATAAAATTGAAAAGGTTTTAGTTAATCAAAATAAAGAAACAGGAGAGTCTAGTAATACTAAGACTTCTGAACCTGAGTCAATTATATTGGCAAAAGCTACTATTCAGCCTCCTCCTGAGATAGAAAATTATAAAATAAAATCTGGAGAAGAGCTTAAGTCGATGGATGAATTAATTGAAATTATAAAAGAAAAGTTTTCAAATGTCCAACTTAATGTTTTAAGTGATATGGAAAACATGGATAATGAAACATATGAAGCTTATGTTACTGATTCTATAAATAAATTTGGAAAAGGTAGAAAACATAAGAGTTATGATAATTATAATAATAAATATTCTGATAGACCTAGACAAAGATTATATTATTATCCTAGGCCTACTCCTCAAGATGTTTTACAAGAGGAACAAGAATTAGAAATAAATAATAATTCTTATAATGGAAAAGCCATTTATGAATGGAATCTAGATGGTTATACTGATAGGCAAGTTTATACTATGACACATAGAATGTTAATGTATGCCACCATAGCTAAAAATAATCAAAATGCTGATGAAGTAGTCTGTAAAATGATAACTGCAGGCTTTACAGGTCAGTTAAAAGGATGGTGGGATAATTATATAAGTGATAAACAAGAACAAATTTATAAACCTTTTAGGCAAGATGGTGATACAAAAATTGCTGATGCTGTTTACACTTTAATCATAACTATTATAGAACATTTTACAGGTAGATGGTCTGATAATTCTGAAACCATTAGAACCTTGTTAAATGGTCTTAAATGTCATACTTTAACCTCATTTAGATGGTATAAAGATGTGTTTTTAAGTAGAGTTTATGAACTCCCAGAGAATAATAGTTCTCATTCGAAGTCCAAATTCATTGATGGTCTTCCGTCCTTATTTGCTGAAAGAGTAAGGAAAGTCCTTAGGGGAAATAATATTCAAATCCCTTATGATAGTTATACTTATGGCAGACTTATAGGAGTCTGTGTTCAAGAAGGTTTAGCTCTTTGTAATGAGTTAAAATTAAATCAACAAATTAAAAAACAAAGCTTAACTGAAAAAAGACAGTTAGGAGAATTTTGTGAGCAATTTGGTATGGATTGTACCAAAGAAAAAAAATTTTGATAATGAAAAATATTATAAGAAATACAGAAAGGAAAAAAGGGAAAAATATTTTCAAAAACATAGAGAAAAAAGAGAAAGGAGAAAAACCCAAAGAAAAGAAAAATGAGTTCCTACTTGCTATATATGCAAGAAAAAGGGTCATAAGGCGAATGAATGCCGTCAAAGAAAAATTGTGAAAAATAAAATAAATAGCCTAGACATAGAAGAGAAGGTCAAAAATGAATTAAATAAAATTTTTGATTCTGAAGAATCCTCAGATTATAGTACTGAGGAAAGTTCTTGTTCTGATAATTGTCAAGAAAATTGTTGTAATAAAATAGTTTCTGATAATGAAATGTTATATAAAGTCATGTCTCAATTCCAGGATAATAATCTTGATGATAACGAGATAAATGTTATAGATAGTGATATTCTGGGAAATGTGTTAAACAAAATTAGAAGTCCAGAAGAAAAATTAAAAATTCTTCAGATGTTATATCAAAATGAAGAACTGCATAATAAAGATGTTCAAAAAGAAATGAAGGAACCTGAAGGTCCCTATTCTATGAAACATGTTCATAATATATTAAATAATAGAAAAAATAATTCTTCTACATCGGATGATTTAAAAATTGAAATTAGCAATTTAAAACAGGAAATTGTTTATTTAAAAAATAAAAATTCTAGTTTTGAAAAAATAATTATAAATCTTGAAGAAAAAATAACAGTAGATGAATCTTTTTATAAATCCTCTACTCATGAAATAGGAGAAACATCTTATAAAACTCCTTCTCCTATTACTAGTCCTACTAAGACTTATGATAAGGATTTCCCCCCTTTAATTATTAAAAATAAAGGAGAAGAGTTTATTAATAAAATAGAAAAATTTATTTCTCAAAAATGGTTAGTTAAAGTAACCCTTTTAATACAAAATACTTTTAAAAAGAATTTTGTTGCTCTTATAGATTCAGGAGCAGATTTAAATTGTTTAAGAGAAGGATTAATTCCTACAAAATATTTTGAAAAAACTACTCATATTCTTAAAGCAGCTAATAGGCAAGATATGGGAGTAGAATATAAAATCCCTAATGCAAAGATTTGCAATAATGGAGAATGTATTCCTTTATCATTTGTTCTTGTAAAAAATATAACAAATGAAGTTATATTAGGAACTCCATTTCTTTCAAAAATATTTCCTTTAAAAGAAGTTGATAAAAAAGGATTTAAAGCTTTTTATAATAATAAAGAATTGTATTTTGAGTTCATAACTCAGCCATTTGAAAAGTTTTTGAATGAATTTTTATACAAGCTAAGACTAACCAAATAAATTTTCTTAAAGAAGAAATTAATATTCATACTATTGAGGAAAGATTAAAAAATCCTAAGTTAATATTAAAAATAGAAACCATAAAAAATCAGTTTAATATGAAAATATGTAATGATCATCCAAATGCTTTTTGGAATAGAAAACAACATATTGTTTCTCTGCCTTATGAAGGAGATTTTATAGAAAGCAATATTCCAACCAAGGCAAGACCTTGTCAGATGAATTCGGAATATTTAGAGCTATGCAAAAAGGAGATTGAGTCATTACAACAGAAGGGATTAATATGTCCTTCAAAGTCTCCTTGGTCTTGTACTGCTTTTTATGTTAATAAACATTTTGAAATAGAAAGAGGTGTTCCTAGATTAGTTATAAACTATAAACATCTGAATAAAGTTCTGAAATGGATCAGGTATCCAATTCCTAATAAAAAGGATTTGCTAGATAGGTTATATGATGCTTTAATATTTCTCAAAATTTGATTTAAAGTCTGGATATTGGCATATTCAAATTGATAAAAAAGACAGGTATAAAACTGCTTTTAATGTTCCTTTTGGGCAATATGAATGGAATGTTATGCCTTTTGGTCTGAAGAATGCCCCTTCAGAATTCCAAAAAATTATGAATGAAATATTCATTCCTTTTTCAAGTTTTATAATTGTTTATATAGATGATATATTGGTGTTTTCAAAAGATATTGAAACTCATTTTAAACATCTAGATATATTTAAAACAATCATTATAAAAATGGATTGGTTATATCTAGTCCAAAGATGATGTTATTTCAAACATCTATTAGATTTTTAGGTCATATTATAGAAAAAGGGAATATAGTTCCTATTAATAGAAGTATAGAGTTTGCTTCTAAATTTCCTGATAAAATTACGGATAAAACTCAACTTCAAAGGTTTTTAGGAAGTTTAAATTATATAGCTCCATATTACCATGATTTAGCAAAGGATTCTTCTATTTTATATGATAGATTAAAAAAGAATCCTAAGCCTTGGGATGAAAATCATACTCAAGCTGTCATAAAAATAAAAAAGAAAGTTTTAGGTCTTCCTTGTATGACAATTGCTAATCCCAATTGGGAGAAAATTATAGAAACAGATGCCTCAGAAATAGGTTATGGAGGAATATTAAAACAAATTTCTCCCCAAACAAAACAAGAATATCTTGTTAGGTTTCATTCAGGAAAATGGCTTGAAAGCCAGAAAAAGTATGCTACTATTGCAAAAGAGATTTTAGCAATCCTAAAATGTGTTTTAAAATTTCAAGATGATTTATATAATCAAAAGTTTATAATAAAAACTGATTGCCAAGCAGCTAAATTTATGTTTCAAAAGGATTTTAAACATGATGTTTCTAAACAAATGTTTGCTAGATGGCAATCTCAATTAGCCCCATTTGATTTTGAAATACATTATAAAAAAGGAGAAGAAAATAGTCTTCCAGATTTTCTAACTTGAGAATATTTGAAGATAATATCTTCTGTTTAATTTGCAGGTGTTCAAATGGGAAAAATTAAAGGACCTTTGAAGATAGTTTATAATAATATAGAAAATGAAATTGATGATTATAATGTTCTAATAAGGGTCACTCAATATAGAATTCATGACTTGATGAATAATTATAGTATTCATCCAGCTGAAAGAGTTGATAGGCTTAGAGAACAATTTACCAAACTGCATCATTTTAAGAATCAAATAAAGATTCTTGAAGATAATGAGAAAATAATCTCATCAGCCTAATTTTATATTTTCAGGAATGATTCCTCATAATAGAGGAAAACAACATTTTCCCACATCATATAGGGGAAGAGGCAGAGGAAGAGGAAGAGGCCAAGATTTAGTTTTGGTCCAGCTAGGAAGCAGAAGGCTCATAGCCTCAGACATTGCTTCTAGTAGTTCGAATAATAATACGGGAATTCAAATAAGTCCCAATGATCCGTCATATGAAAAGATCATGGCTATTATAAAAGCCCAAGAAGAAGAACAGGCTATTATAAAGGCCCAAGAACAGGCCTCAAAGGCCCCCTCTTATGCTCATATAGCACAAGATGATGATGAAGAGTCATGTGTTATCTCTGATAGACAGAAGAAAATAATTCTTTTAAACCAAGAAGATAAAAAGTTTTTTGATGATCCTTGGTGTTTGATGCAAAAGTATTTAGAACCAGCATCATATGATGCTACTTCTTATAAACCAAGGCAATATTATGAAACCATTATACAAGTTTCTGAGTCTGCTGAATTAAGACATTTTTATCCAGCAGATAAAATTAAAAGTTCATTCAATTTTAGTAAGATTTTTATAAAACATCTTTTATCTCCTCAAAAATGGGGATTAAGTACTTTAAATGAAAAAGAATTTATAAATCCTAACAGACAAACTTATAAATACAATTATTGGGATTATATTCAAAGTTTTGAAAAATGTTTATTTTATGAAAATCCCAGTAAAAAACACTCATGGTTCATAAAAGTGAGTGACAAGATTCATAAGGATGGAATCCCAAGCTGGTTTCAAAAATGGTTCATTTTATATGGTCCATCGGTCCAGATTCTGCCAGAACCATTCAAAGGTCTTTACCAAGAATGGGTAGCAGTCTCTCCGGATCTCATATAAGCCGAGTATAATAAAACTTGGTTTGAGGGTATAGCCTCAATGTATTTTTTCATAGAGTTATCCATACCTTGGATTTGGAGATGGAAACCAACAACAGGTCATACCCTGAGAGATAATATTCCCTGTCTCAAAAGAGCATCTTATACAAAGTTCTGGTAAAAAATGACAAGAGTTAATAACTCTACGAAAGAATTGGAAAGTCAAGACACAATAAATTTGATCACCAATAAAATTGAGTATTATAAAACTCAAATTGTTAAAAGACAACAAAGACAGTTGCCAAGTCCTTTTGAACAAATGACAAGAAGGATTCAAGATAAGCAGGCAGTTTCAGGAGTCTCAAAGACTGACATGCTGGAGTTATACAAAGAAGAAATGAAGAAGGAGTTAAAAAAGTTT